>QANZ01046525.1:46683-67492 GCA_003254925.1 Chamaecrista fasciculata
AATCTCCATCAAACTCCCACTTGCACTAGGTACAATCATTAATCAAACTGTTCCTAACACTTAGGAACATCCATTAATGTGTCCAATTCCCACTTTGACATTACATAATGTTTATGTAAGACCAGTGCTGGGGTTTCTTTCAGAGGACTGGCAAGGTATCCTCGGCTGCTATTTTTTTATCATATCTTAACATCACCATCTCTAGGTGATCTTGTCTGAGTGCTTATCACTGTCGGAACATCAGTGGGGAACTCCTTCCCTCTTGGTGTCTTCCTGTGCCAGAGGATGATCACCAAGTGTACTTCAGACACTTGTTTTACAGTCTGCGTCTCTACGCGACTAACCCATTCTTTGTAGAATCAGTAATCGTACTCTGCTTGGAACCATTCCAACTTTACGATTACTATGTTCAGGTAATACTTTTGACTGCGATCAATCTTGGCTGGCTTGAATAATGGGCTTTGTGTAACACTTTACACTAATTCTTCCAAAAACCAAGAATTTGTCCTTAGTGCTTCATAAGTACTTAAGGACCCTAATGACAGCTTCCCGGGGACCTCAACAGGGTCACAGCTCATCATTCACAGAGCAAGGGTCATATTGAGTCTAGTACAACATGATGGATCCTTTTGTCAAAGCATAAGCGATGCCATTCATGTGTCCTTTGCTCATCATGTGTTTCAGGAAACACTAATTCTTGCTAAGGACCAAAACTTGATTCATTGGCATGAATCTCTTCTTGAAATCTCGCATACTGAACTCCTTCAGTATCTTATCCAAGAACTGTACTCTTGACTCAATTCAAGAAGTCTTCAAGATCTATCACCATAGATTCTTGTTGCCTACACCTTAGGCCACTTCTTTCCTTCATCGAGAGGGATTTTACTCATCTAAGATTCACAGTCTTGAGATAGTAATTTCGCTTTCGACTAGCCATACGTCAATGGCATATGGCACCAAGAATTTAATCGTGCTCCCACTAACCTTGTTGGAAACATAGGACCTATCAAGATTTTGAGAGAAGTCAAACCCTTTTGACATCTTTACCAAAAATAATGATAAAAGTTTCTCGATAGGTGGCGGGCTCACCATGCTCCTAGAGCAACACATCCCTGCTCTCAATAACCAAAGATCCCCATCTTTGAAATTGAGAACGTGTCCTATCAGAACTTTGTTGTCCTTATGTTTTAGAGGAGCTTCCACAACCCCTTGCGGATCTTCTCTAATTTTCGTCTGCGCCACTCAAGTATCTTGTGGATCTTGAACTCCTTCAAGATTCATCTTGCTCCCATTGTTTCCTTTGGAAACGAAGAATCCTTTCAAAAAGGTATTCACTTCTGACTTACAAACCCTTTTGTAATCAGGTGGGTAGTTTGACTTGATACCCCTTTTCGCGTTCTCTTAGGGTATCCCACAAGTATTTTCTTGAGGGTTTTGAAGACAGTTTATAATCTGACCTTGGCTCATTATAAACTTGATGTCTTCAAAGTTGAGACAAATCGATTATGGGACTCTTCCCATACCATATCACATATGGCGTCTCTTAAGACGAATGGTTAAGTGTGAAGTTAACAGCTTCAAGAGCACACCCTTTAGAGGTTGGCAGAAGATCAATTAGATTCATCATAGATCAAACCTTATCCCATAGGGTTTGATACTTTTCCTCAAAACATCATCTCTATGAGGTTTAGGAAGAGCAAGTTGTGAGACTCTTCTCACACCTTCTAGGATGATTAACTCCTATCCCTTGACTCAAATTGTGGTTCCCTCGATCGAATCGAGTAACTTGATTTTCTTGTCGGGTTATTTCTCTACTTCTCTTTGAAATCTCTATTTCAAAAAATCTCTTGACTTATGTTTCAAAAAGGTAGCCGTAGATCTAGCCTTTTGAAGTGTTTAGCAAGAGCTTATTTACTTTTAGCTTAACTACTTATGGGTCCTCATACATCGACTATGTATGTTTCCCACTAAGTCAAATATTCTATTACTTGTGGTCAGTAAAGGAATATCACTTGTCATCTTTCCATTTAAACAAGACTTGCAAGTATCATATGATTCATAATCATGTGAACTTTAGAAGTTCATCCATATGAAGCTTCTCAAGGCCTTTCTCGTTTGTATGGGCAAGTCGACTATTGCCAAAAGTGTGTAGGACTTAGATTCTCTTAATCTAAATCCCCTTCTTGTATCGATGTTATAACTTTATTGTTGTTGTTTCTAATTTAAGACAGAATGATTTTGCAAATCACATAAGCAAATAACATTACTTTATTAAAGAAGAAAACAATCTTTAAACGTTTACACATAAAATCTTCCTTATCTCTATAAGGAGAAAATAATGTTCAAAACTTTAAAGAATAACAATAAACTAGCCCTAGGGGCTATCCAAGCTCTCATGGTCCCTCAGTAGCATTGGCAGCAACCTTTGCTCCATTGTCCACATCCAAGTCCATATCGCTCAAGTCCTCGTTTTCTACTGTCTCTGAAGACCCTGCACATCAAATGTGAGAACCACATATCGTATCCAATACTTTAGTGGTTAGTAGAAAAAGGGATTAACAAAGATACCTGAAGTAGAGGCTTGAACGCACTTCTTCTTCTTTTGATCTTCCCAGTAGTATTTGCACTTTCTCATCGCATGTCCTGACACTTGACAGAAAGAGCAGAATACTTCCTCTGAGGGCTTTGCCTTCTTGGCAGGTGATTGATTAGGGTCGTCCTCTGGCTTGGTCTCACCATCCAGCTCGATTCCCTTCATCTTTCCTTTGCCCTTTAATTTCCTTTCCCTCTTCTGAATCAGGGATGCCTCAACTGACTTGAGCATTCCTGCCAACTCAGAAACTGTCTTCTCTGTTCCTCTCCTATAGAAGCTCTTGACAAACGAGTCATAGCTCTTAGGCAATGAGCACAGGATTATGCCTGCGGCAATCTCATTCTGAACAGGGAATCCCAGCCTTTCAAGATGATCCAGGTACCCTCTCATGGTAGTGACATGGCACCCAACAGAATCACCTTCAGCCATTTTGCAAGACATAAGAGCTTTCGTGGTCTCATATCTATCTTGTCTGATTTGATAGCGGAACATTTCCTTGAGACGCATAATCATCTCATATGACATCAAATCATCCAAGCCCTCATGGAGCTCTGGAATCATGGTGTCTATCATCAGACAAGAGACCTCCAGCGAGTCGTCGAGGTGCTTCTCGTAAGCCCTCCACTCGGCTCCTGGAGCGCCCTTGGCAGGCTCATCAGGGAGAGGTTTGTCCAGAACATACAGTCTCCTCTCATGGGTGAGAACAATTCTCAGATTACGAAACCAATCGAGGAAGTTCGTTCTGTTCAGCTTATCCTTCTCAAGGATAGGTCGCAGTGAAAAGGTTGAACTACTAGTTGCCATTTGATTCTACAATTTCAAAAGATATGAATTTTAATTAGCATAAAATGTCCACCATTTTATAAAACCCAGTAAAATTTATTATTGGTGGCTAAGACCCATATTTCACCAAAATTTACCGTCGCTGAGGGCGATCATGCACCTTTTGGTTATTTAGGTAGGTAACTCTTTACCAATCACATCATATGTGACTCTTAGATCCTTATGGGACTGTATCATCATATGATACTTATTATGGCATGTTTATCCCATCTAATGCCTTGAGGTCCAAAACCGTTTTGATAACCCCATTAAGTCACACAATAAAACTTGTGAATGGCTAGGTCCAAACGACGAGGCCGAAGCCCATCCCCATATCATCAACGGCGCCACTTAAATACGTGTCGCTGAGGGCGATCACCGCATTTAATGACCCAAGACTTCAATGGGCGTCGAACTGAATCTCCCATTCACCCGTGTGTCCTCGAGGTCAAGATAGATACGTGTCGCTGAGGGCGATCACCGCTCTATGATGAACAAGATTTCCACAGGGTGTTTTATTGATGGCATTAAAACTTAAGATTTTCTAAATGGGTTAAACTTTGTAAAATGGTTCCGTTATATAGTTTAATTTTAAACTATATATATATTATTATTGAATTAAAATGGTTCCGTTATATAGTTTTATTGATGGCAATCTTTGAATTCGAATTTTATGCCTTTTCTTGAATTAAAATATTACATTAATATTTAGATCCAAATAGACCAAGAAATTCGACTTACCTATATATATTATTATTGAANGTTATAACTAATTTGTTATTTTCCAACAATATTGATTTAAGATATTACCCTAATATCTTAATTCAATCTTTGAATTCGAATTTTATGTCTTTTCTTGAATTTCAAATCTTCAAGCCATATCTTTAATTAATAAAACATTTCTATTAATTAAAATAGGCCTACTAGGAGGCGCCATCTCCTTCCCTATTATCCTAATATTAGTGAATTTAATAAATCAATAATTTCCTAACTTTTAGGAAACTTATCTGACTTAAACTTCCCTAATATTATAAATAGGAATATAATTATAAATAACATAATCACATTATCTATTTAATAATTATCAACTATATATATATATTTAAATTTTTCCCACAAATCTAAATATCATATATCTGTAGATATTTATTTAAGACCATATTTCCTGTCCCAGACAGTTAACTATGTCTTAAACGGTGTCACTAATGTGACCCATGAATTAACTTTAATTCGCGTCCCGAATTGGCATCTTGATCCTGTTCGTGTGTGACCCAGTAGGCCCCACGTAAAGTTGGCAGCAAGTCATCCCTATGACTTACAAGTCGAGAGCGGACTCTAGCAAGCCATCACGACTACCCAAAATACGTGAGTTATCGTTTAACGCCGAAACGACTTAACCTCAGTACCACCTTGTCAAATTCCCTTTTTGTCCTACGATATTCCGGTAATGGATCAGGCATGGGAAGGTCATCCAAAATCCATACCTCCAACTTTCTCGATTCCTTGAGTAAGTCCCATTTTCTAGTGTGGCCACACATTCCTTGGACAGACTCATCGAGGGGCCCAGTAGAATATCTCCCATCTCCATGAGGGACAAAATTCCGTCTTGGTCAACCATATTCCTCAGCACGGTAATCAACCAAACCCGTACTTAGCCCTTATGGCTACCCTGCTACGGGTAACGTTAGACTAAGCCAAAGTCTGACAACTACAACGCCGGAATGATGAAGACCTCAGGTCTTGAGGGCATCGTGACAAGCGTACCAGGAGAAACTAGCTAATGACCAAAACCATGTAGGATTCTCCGGGTCAGTCCAGCAACTCGTAACTCCTTACGTAATTGCACCATGACTCTCGTTCCAGCATCTAGTGCATGCATCCCTATGCACCGAGGTCATGCTGGTCTTAGTTCAATTCAAGTTCCCACTCGAATGATCGACCAGGGACAGTTTTAGATTAATTATCTTATAATTAATCACGGACTGTTATCACAGTAAACATGCTAATAATGTGATAACCATTAATTTATCTCTATAAATTAATTGATATGTTCACAACATATCTATAAGGTGATTGGCCCTAGGTCATAATCTCCATCACCTGGAACATTTCCTTGAGATGTGTTATCATCTCATATGCCCCTTTGTTCTCTAAGTTCTTCTGAATCTCGGGAACCATGGCAACGAGCATGAGACAGGCAACGTCCACAGAGTCATTCTGATGCTTCTCATAAGCATCCTTCTGAGCTCTTGGAGCATTGGCAGCAGGCTGTTCAGGGATGGGGTTGTCTAGGACGTAGAGCTTTCTCTCCTGGGTGAGAACAATTCTCACATTTCGGTACCAGTCGAGAAAGTTAGTCCCAGTCAGTTTGTCCTTCTCAAGGACAGATCGCAGTGATAGTGATGAAACGTTTGCTGCCATTTGATTCTACAATTCAGATATGCAAAGTTTTAATTAGCAGGAAAATAAAATATATCCACCATTTTATAAAACCCAGTAAAATTTATTATTAGTGGCTAAGACCCATATTTCACCAAAGTCTACGTCGCTGAGGGCGATCAAGCATCCTTTGGCTATTTAGGTAGGTAACTCCTTACCAATCACATCTCTATGTGACTCTTAGATCTTTATGGGACTGTATCATCATATGATACGGCATGTTTATCCCATCTAATGCCTTGAGGCCCAAAACCTTTTTGATAGCCCCATTAAGTCACACAATAAAACTCGTGAATGGCAAGGCCCAAACGACGAGGCCGAAGCCCAGCCCCATATCATCAACGGCGTCACTCAAATACGTGCCGCTGAGGGCGATCACCGCATTTAATGACCCAAGATTTCAATGGGCGTCGAACTGAAAACCCCCATTCACCCGTGTGTCCTCGAGGTCAAGGCAGATACGTGCCGCTGAGGCGATCACCGCTCCACGATGAACAAGATTTCCACAGGGTGTTTTATTGATGGCATTAAAACATAAGATTTTCTAAAAGGGTTTGATTTTTGAAAAAGTTCCGTTTTAAAGTTTAATTTTAAAACTCCTTTTAAAATTAAACGAGTCATGCCACATGTTTATTCCCCAAGTGTATCACATACACATAAACATGTGCACGGATCTTGCATCATATGCAAAATCCCATGCTCGTATCGCATACGAAAATATTGCGCCAAAGCGGGGTAAATAGCATGTTAAAATCGCGTCCTAAGCATACATCTAGCGCTTTGTATCACATACAAACTAAATGTAAAACAGACAAATATTGTGTTTAGATATGGCCCACCTATCCTAACAATTCTCCCAAGCCAATGAGAGAATTCTTCTAAAAAGAAAGTGTAAAATTACAAGAGAGTAAACCCCAATTACATTGAGGTATAAACTGAAAAGTAAAATTATATCGGATAGAGGGAGACGACACGCAGGCCATATACACCAAAAACCTAGAGCCATATCCAACACCACACAATTACATATATGAACACTTCATACAATTATGTCAAACACAATATATATCCAACACATATCAAAAACGATTTTTGTAGGTGTTACTTAGGGTGTGCAATTTTAACATGCCTTTTCTTGAAATTAGGCCCATTATCAATAATTATAAAATTCAGGAATCATATTCCAAAATTTTAATTATTGACCCAAAAATTTTAAAATTCATAATTTTATTTAAATTTTCAGTCACCCACATAATATTATGATTAAAACACTTTTAACCATAATTATATGGGAATTTCGACTTAGGCCTATATTTGCAAGAAAAATTTTCAAATCAATCATATTGATTTCTTTATGTATCACATACATAAATTTGCACCTTTTCTTGTAGATTCAATTTTAAGAAAATATTTGGTGGATTTTTGTAAAACCAAAACGTGATTGAAACATGTAAAAACACGCCAAGCATACATCGCATGTACACAAAAATGATTTTAAAACCAGGACTAGCGTGGCTCTGATACCACTGTTGGGAAATCCCCAGGGAAAACACGCAGCGGAAGCAAAACAGTAAATAAAAAAAAACTTGCGCTCCCCAGGAAAATCCAACCCTGAGATCCGCTAGTTGAATTTAAAACCAGATATGAAAAGTGTTATACCTCAGGCTTTCAATCGGATGGTTGAACTTTGTGAGTCTAGAAGTCCATTTGCACGTCCTTCCTCCACCGGTGATCCACACGAACAGTTTCCCGAACACGAGGTGCTAGCCTCCACGCCTCTTTCTCCAAAGAGACTCGGGATTGAATCTACAGTTTGATGAATTCAGGAACTCCTTCTCTGAACTCCAGGCTAGGTGGCGCAATACAGAGTGGAAGACCGCAACAAAACTCCTTTTGTTCTTCTTCACTCAAGAACCCTAGAACCCACAACTTTCGATTTCTCTCTCTAACACTTAGAGGAAATTCGACTTCTCTCTCTAGGAAGGTGGGTGGCGAAAATTCTCTCTCTACTAGGATGAATTTCGACTTCTCTTAGTGAGCTAGGGTTTTTCACAATGTGCATGACATCACATAGAGCTAGGCGACTTTCTTAGCTTATATTTACCAAAATTATAGTAATTTTATAAATATAAAATCATGATATTCTGATAATATCATATCTTTAAGACTTGAATATCTAATTAAAATATTACCATAATATTTTAATTCAAATTCAAATCCCTATCTCATAGAATCAAATTGAAGATCAAATCTTCCAATGGGACCCACATGAGATAGGCGCCTACTTGCTCCAATTTATTGGAAATTTTATAAATAAAAAATAACTCCTAAAATTAGGAAGTCATAACCAACTTATTTTATCCCAAGGTTTTTGAATTAAAATATTACAATAATATCTTTAATTCAAAATTTGAATTCTGAATTTAAATTCTTTATTGAATTAAAATATTACCCCAATATCTTAATTCAAATCTTGAATCTCAAATTCAAATTCAAATCCATGACTTAAATTAATAAAACATTTTTATTAATTAAATCATCCAAATATGAGGCGCCACCCTCTAGCTAAATATTAGGGAATTTTATAAATCAATAATCTCCTAACTTTTAGGAATTATTTAATTTATTATTTCCCAATATTTAAATTGTAAATAATTAATCTCTATTAATCATTTAACAATTATTTAAACTGTAGAAAATTTAAGACAAGACATAATGTCCCAGACATTTCCTCTGTGTCTTAAATTAGGCCACGGAGTGACCCACGAATTACCCTAATTCGTGTCCCTTATAAGGTGTGTTCTAATCCTGCTCGTGTGTGACCCAGCAGGCCCCACGTGAAGTTGGCAGTAGGTCATCCCTATGTCCTACAAGTCGTGAGCGGACTCTAGCAAGCCATCGCGACTACCCAAAACACGTGAGTTGATCGATCGTTACCAGAACCGATTTTAACCTTCGTACCTCCTAGGCACCGACCCTATTGTTCTGCGATATCTTGGTCATGGATCAGGCACGGGAAAGTCATCCATGATCCAAACCTTTACTTTCTCGATCTCCTTGAGTAAGTCCCAATATCTAGCATGGCCATGCATTTCCTGGACAGACTCATCGAGGGCGCCAGTAAGATATCTCCCAATTTAATGGGGAACAAAATCCCAATTTTGGTCAGTCCACATTCCTCAGCACGGCAATCAACCAAACCCGTACTTAGCCCTTATGGCTACCCTGCTACGGGCAACGTTAGACTAAGCCAAAGTCTGACAACTGCAACGCCGGAATAATGATGACCTCAGGTCTAAGGCGTCGTGACAGGCGTACAAGAGAGGCAAGCTGATGACTAAACCCATGCAGGACTCTCCGGGTCAGTCCAGCAACTCGTAACCCCTTACGTAATTGCACCATGACTCTCGTTCCAGCATCTAGTGCGTGCATCCCTATGCACCGAGGTCATGCTGATCTTAGTTCATTTTCGCTCCCACGAAAACAATCGATCAGGGACAGATTTAGATTAATTATCTTATAATTAATCATGGACGTAATCACAGTAAACATGCTAATAATGTGAAAACCATTAATTTATCTCTATAAATTAATCCATATGTTCATAACATATATAAAAGAGGATTGGCCCTAGGGCACAATTCCTAACAGATAGTAGATTTGGGGTCTTCAAGAAAAGCGAAGAAAACCCAGGGGAGTGGCTCAAGCAGAGGTACAAGCAGTTTGATGCTTTCATGGTTCATAATGGCTTCATGAGAAGTGTCTATGATAGTTGTGTGTATCATGGAATGCTAGGCGAGGATTCAATATATTTGCTGTCATATGTTGATGGCATGCTTATTACTGCTAAAAGTATGTCGGAGGTCAACAAACTAAAGAAGCAGCTCGACAAAGAGTTTGATGTAAAGGATATTTGAGGGGCAAGGAAGATTGCTTCTCAGCAGGGGAGTTGGAGCAAATGTCAAGGGTTCCAAACTCAAGTTCTAAGGACAGTGTTATGGACGTCGTCATTTGCACACGCCTAGATATTTCACATGTAGTCAGTGTAGTAAGCATGTTTATGGAGAACCTAGAGAAGGAGCATTGGCGGGTAGTGCAATGGTTGTTAAGGTATCTAAAGGGTACAAGATTTATTGGTTTGACCTTTGATTAGCTAGCTTGAAGAGAACTCCTCCAAGGCGATCAATAATTGGTGTGGGGAGTACCAGGGGAGATTTTTAGTCTTTTAGGTGACTTGTAAGGGAAATCAAGTCTAGGGGAAGATTTGTCATTTTCTAGGTGACTTGTATTATTATTGTTAGGGATAAGTATTCATAATAAGATAGGTAATTAAGTATTTGGGCTATTATTCTACTTGGCCTAGGTTAAGCATTTCTTATGGGCTAGGGTGTTGAGATGCTTTTAAATACATTAGTAGTTAGCTGAGGTGAGATATGGTGAGAATCTCGGTCAGACTCTTAGGGAGACTCAAATAAAGTTGATAGAGTTGAAAGGTTATTCATTCATCGGGTATTGTAAACTAGGGGTGAACAAAACTCGGCCCAACCTAGCCAACCCAGTCACTTCGAGCCGGGGTGGGTGGGGTCTCAAGCCAGGTCTTGTGGGCTCGGCCTGGCTCGGGGTATACCCATTATTTATTTATTTTTATTTTTATTATATATCATTATATTTTCTTTTGAAAAATATTCTTTTTTATTGTAAAAAATATACATGTATTATTATTTTTGTTAATTGTATATTTAAAAAATATATAAATCATATACTTAGTCTCAATTAAATCAATATCTTTTAATAAATAAATCAAATTAAATGTTCTGAATAATAGAAAAATCACTAAAGTGATCGAAAATTTAATTTTTTATCAATATATACAAGCTAAAACTCATATAAAACATATAAATGGCCTAATTAAATAAATATAAAAATTATGAAAAAAACATTTTTGGCCAGGTCGAGCCCAACTCGACCGTTGGCCCGACCTAAGTCTGACCGGGCTAGGTCTCGGATCTTACTGAAACTCGGCCCGGCCCAGCCCGTGTGCACCCCTATTGTAAATCCTAATTCAATGTAGTGAAAGTTCTTTGTTCTTTGGTGGATGTAGGCCACACTGGTTGAACCATGATAACTGCTTATGTTCATCTCTTATTCTCTTTTTTTCGCATTCTCATAACTTTGTTTGATCTATGAATGGCTGTTGGGAGATACTCGAAACCCTAACAACTATGTGTTATAAAAATCAAATGTGTCTCAATTTTTACACGTATTATGTGTTCATTATCTAGATTTGGGGTATTCAAAATGAAACATCACCATGTACTAAACTTGAATTAAATTATTTTTTTGGAAAAAAAAACTTATATAAGGTTTTATCTTTTTTTTTATATAAATTTTTTAATCATAAGTTTTATTTATGAATTTTTTGTAGTTAATTTTAAAAGTTTTTTGTTATTTTCTTTTTATAATGATTGGTCATACAAAATAATTTTGAAATGGGTCTTTTTTCTTAAAAAAAAAAACAAGCATATAATAATGATATAAGAAACTTATTAATAAATACTTTAGATAAAGAGAATAGTTAATAGGGGTGTAGAATTTTGAGAAACTAGTGATGAGACAAAGTCAAAAATATATATATATATATATATATATATTACTTAACAACCGAAATATAATTTTCTCCCATGTAACTCCACTCACCAACCTTAATTACTCTTTTCCTCTTTCACTCACATCACTCTCTGTTTTTTACTTTTCTCACTCAAACTTTAATGCTGATTTCTCACGCTCACTCACGCAACACACAAACATAGTTGTGATTTGAGTTCTTTTAACTTCCTTTTCTCCTTTGTTGTTTGCAAATAATGTTTGGAAGTCTCGATCTTCTACACTTCGATCTTCATTTTGTAATTAAATTGTGTCACCAATAACTACTTTGGTCTATAACACATTCCAAAAAATTCATTTAAGTGAATTGATATTTTAATCCCTTAACTATATGAGTGTTGTAACAAACTCAAGTTACAAATTGACATTATATTCAAAAGATACATACAAGTTCAAGTTACAAATTGTGATTTAACTACATAATATTAAATAACCAATTTGTACCAAATAAATTACTCACTCGAGACATTTAACTACTTGGCTTTGATATAAACATCATATAAAATTGAGAAAAATTGAAGTCACCTCGTCATCAATATGTGACATCTTGAGATCCATATGCTCCATCATATTATATGAAAATATATAGTAAGTTATAATATTAGTTTTCTCTACCATCAATACATAACGTTAAATAGTCAATTATTATATGTACACTACTCATTTCAAACATCCAATTGCACGAATTTGATTTGGACAAACAAAATTACTCACATTAGACATCCAATTTATGATAAATTAAAATCAAGATTATGATCGTAGTTGCCTCATAATCAATGTAAGATTATGAGATCTACAAGCCAGTGTCATCATTATACGAATTTGTATTATTAGTTTGTAACAAACTACTCTATGAAATACCCAACTTCACAACATGGACTTAAAATTTTGTAGTAAAAGTCAAGTTGGCTCATGTTTTTAATTAAAAATTGTATACTTGATTAGTCCCACATCGCTTGGATGTACAAGCCCTCCCCTACTACCCATCTATAAATACATCTCCGCTTCTCTTTTCTGTGGCCAACATATATTAAGTCTTAGAGGAGCTAAATTGATCATCTCTAAATATCGAGCCTCTAACCTATTTCATGTTGTCTCGCCTAAAGAGGTAAGGTTTCTTTTTCTCTCTGTTTATTTTTATTTAAATTTTTAAAAATTTTCTTAATTTATTTTTATTTATTACTTTTTATGATTTCTTTCTATTTTCTTTTTATGCTTTTATTGCTTTAAATCTATTTTTATTTACCTTTCATTTATTGTAAGTTTAATAATTTTTTTAAAAAATGTTTAGACAATATACATATTAATTTCTATAATTAGTTTATGGTAACATTTAATTTCTGAGACTTTTTACGGCGTTTTACATTTTTTCTATAACTAAAATACACTAAGCCCTCTATGCATATAAAAAACCAGTTTTTTTTTAAATAAGTCTTCTAGACTGTTTCTATTTTTTTTTTTTAGAAAAAGTAAAAATTAAACTTTTAATTTTTCAAAAAAAATTGAAGATAAATCCATTTGTTTTCTTTCCAAACTATTACGTACTAGCATTATTATTTTGTTATCAAACATGAAACTCATTTTAAATTCAGGGGCATAACTTTAATTGCATATAGCCATAACATCAATGATATAATTGAAAGGTACTACTAGTAGTAAGAGTACTTTTTTTTTAAATTCATCAAGATACATAAGGTAGAAATTTAATTAATATATCGATGTGTTTTCATAATTGTTTGAGATTTTGTCTTAACTACATGATACCAATGTTAAGGCTCAATGAAGATTGTGATTGTGTTAGTATGATGTTATTCTAATTTAAGTTGATCACATTGGTTTATCATATATATACCTTGCCTCCCATTTTTATTGTCTTTAATTTCTCCTTCAATCATTTTCAATTCATGTTAAACACTATTAATGAATGTATATATAATATTATATTTCGTCCATCTTTTTACAAGCTAAATCATGCTTTTACTTTGTCACAAAGAAAATTTTTCTTTTAATGATGAGATTCAAATGGCCATCATGTAGTATTATTTTGTCAAATTAAATCTCTTGATGACTTAATAAATATCATTTGGAATATTGAAATGGACATTTCTCTTTGGTAAAAAGAAATTTATTTTTAAGCGAATGCAGGAAATCCAACGCATTAAGTCCTCAAGCTATGGAAGGCATGAAGGACTTAATCAGAACACGTTCTACTACAAATTCTTGTCATACTAAAACCAACAATATAAAAAAGAAAACACATGAAATGGATGAATCTTATTTCGAGAATAAAATGGCAAGAGTTGTGAAACTAAAGCCATTTGTTCAAACAACCTAAAAAATGCAACAACAAAACTCAAACAAGGTATTATTCATCTTCCTTAAAAATTTATTGATTTGTTTTATCGCCTTTCTTTTTTATAATTTTTCTTTCAATGTATATATAATTGACAGCCCAACGTGTTGGGTAGAGATGATAATTTCTCACCCACCGAACTGGAAACAAGGGACGCCGTTGTGAGCAGCTGAACTGAAAAGTAAGCAGCAACAACAGGTGGATGTTGTTTTTAAAAGTTTCTGAGGTGAGAGTGTAATGATAGGTTAGAGGGGAGGAGTGAAGAGGGAAGGGAAATTAAAGTGGAATAGTGGGTTCTGTTCATATATAATTTATCAGTTTTCTATCATATTCTTTTTCTTAATTACAACATTGTTTAATAATTATTGGTCTTCATGTTCTTTGTACACATCTTGAATATTCATTTACCAATTGGTGTTGTTGAATTGTGTTGTCCATTCATTCATCTTTTTATTTTTTGGCCAAATGTTTTGTTCATTCATGTTTTTATTAAAATTGTATACCTTTTCAGTGTAATTCTACAGTGTCTTTTAAATATATATATATATATATATCTGAACCTAACCAATAAAATATTAACATGATTGAAGTAATTATAATTTCTAATTTATTTAATTGTGCAAAAAGTTTAAAATTGTTGTCTATACTTTTTACTATTAGTATAAACGTAAAATTATATAAAAAAAAATTGTCACTAACAAACACACAATATACATGTAAAATTTCTATTTTTTAAGATATAAAATTTCATAAAAAATTAAAAATGATATCATGGAAATATACATATGTAATAATTTGTGAATATTTAGAGTTTAGTATATCTAGTGATCAAGTATGTTTATTTGATTTGACTTTTTGTACAGTAATAGAGTAATAGACTATTATGATGAATCTATTGTGTATCATTTTTCTTTAGTTTTCCGATCTGATAATTTGAACAACAAATCCGGTGAATACTAAAACAAAATAACTATAGGAAAGACAAGAAGAATAAAATTTGAAAAATAGAAGAATGGAAAAACTACACGATCAAATCATTTAATTTAAAATTCAATTTAAAAGTTTATATATTTTTTTTAATTAAATACATATAAAAGCACATAACAGAATCATCTCAAAATCCCTACATCATGTGTTAGTTACAAAAATAACAACCCAAAATGAATATATAAAGAAAGGTACAGAAAGCTTAAAATGTTATAAAATTACAAATCGATTCTCTATTCCTTCTGAACATTGTTGTCAAACTCGAGTTTTAACTCGTAAACTCGCCGAGTTTACCCCCTAAAATCGTGTAAACTCGGCTCAAACTCGGACCTGGGGTGAACTCGGAGTAAACTCGAGTTTTAACTCGTAAACTCGGTAAACTCGCGAGTTTGCAGTAAACTCGGCGAGTTCACTACTTATTTTTTTTTTTGGTTTTTTTAAAATAAAACCAACCCATTCAGCAAAAAAAACCAACCCAAGCATAAAAAAACCGGCCCACACTTAAAATTACCCTAAACCTTATCTATCTTCGACAATTTGCCAAATTTTTCTGCCTCTTGTGACTTGCTCTGCCTCTTGCGACTTGCCTTCAAAATTTTCTCCCTTCTTCGACTTGCTCTGCCTTCTGCAACTCGCCGCGCCGTCGACGCCTTCCGACGACGCCGTCGACGCCTTTCCCTGCTGCTGTCGCTGCTCGCTGCCGCTGGGTATGTGTCAATATAAACTTAATCTATCTTTGTTATTTCATCGGCTGTGAGTTTGTGAATGTCTGAATGTATGAATGTGAGTTTGGGTATGTTAATGTGAATATGTTAATGTATGATTTATGAATGGATGAATGTATGAATGTGAGTTTGTGACTAGGGGATGGGTATGTAATATGATTTATGAATGTATTTTGATTTAATTTTACACTTAAAGAAAATGATATATATGTGTAAATTTTATTCTGTAGGTAAACTCGGCGAGTTTACGATCCGAGTTTACGATTCGAGTTTACCCCCCTCCACGAGTTTGGTTAAACTCTCGAGTTTGACAACCTTACTTCTGAAAAATGAATCCTCTTCTAAATTTATCTGAAGCTTCTGCAACCAATGAAAAAAGTAGATATAAAAGTTTAAATAAGCAACTTCTATAGTTAAAATTACACCAATCTACTGCAGTGACACAGTCTAGAATATATTGACAAAATCTTGGGCCTACATATGTTTGGCATGTCCTTTAGTGTTTTAGTTATTGTTGCTATTTCTAATTAACTGCGTACCTAATTAAGGCTTCAGTTTTTGAACTTTTGTCTTGTCTCACACGCCCTCGTATGTAAATAATTAATTCATCTGCTCCAGAGCCTTTTTTTTTGTTTGAGGCATTAAGGCACTGCAACAATATAAAAAGTCAACCACCGCTATATGTTCATATATCATTTCAGCAAGCTAGACACAATGAAAAATCAATATTATATAGAAAAGTCACGTGATCATATCAGATGTTTGTTGTAAATAACATGAGTCCCAAAACTTACCGAGGGCCATTTTTCTCCAGTTGTATATAAGATCATAAAGTGTTGAACGAACCCAACAAAAAAGATACTCAAAGAAATGATTCAAAACTATATAGGTATGCGTATACGTAAGAATGTTGCATGGCAATTATTGAACCAAAAGTGATAAATTTCTTGGAACAATTAATGTAATCTAAAGATTACTTGATCACAATAATATTGAAGGATTTTGGATCCCCAAGAACCTAAACCCAAATCATAATTATAAATCCAGACAAGTATTAAAAACTCAATTGCGGAACTTATTAACCTGGACGCCATCGCTAATATTCTAGATATTGCTAGTGGCTCTGCTCCACCAAGACTGATCTCCTCGTCACAAACTCTACCAAACGGTGAGACTCTACCTACTAGAGGTAGAGCCATGTTTCCACGACTGATCGCGGAAGAAGAACTCGAAGAGTAAGAAATATAACTGTATGGGTTCTCTCAATATGAGAGTCCCCAAGCCAACCCATGGATTGAGCTACTTGAATGATGAAGAATCACTCCTATTTATAGGAGAATGGGAAAGCTCTCATTTACTAACTATCCGACGTGTGACTTAATTAAAATAGCCCACATTCCAATGAGTCAACCCATAACCGAATTGGACTCCCACATGGGCGGATATTTAGCCCACAAAGTCCAACATACTCCCACTCGCACATGGTGGGAGGTCCATGGCATTCCTTATCACAAAAGGTACTCTCTATCTCTCAATCTCTCGTCGTTTTCTTTCATACTCCGCGTCAGTTGTGACTGCTTGGCACTATATGTGGGAGCCTTATTCTAGAAGTCTTTTAAGCCCAGCTGTAACATCCTTATCTAATGAAGGACAATTCTTATACTAAATATGAATTACAAGTGTTACACGGCCCAAAATTAAAAACAGGAATAGAATACACGAGACTCAGCCTCAAATAAAGCCGCGCAGGGCCCAAATCAGATAACTGATAAAATAAAAACTAACTAATCTTCACCTCTACAACTGCGCCCAATCCAAACTTGACAAATTTGAAACCTACACTAAGACACTGAAATGTTGTAGGGTGAGAATCTGGGGGATTCTCAGTAGGGTTTAAGTCCCTTTACTTAAACCACGGTCCCCACTCAAACACAAACTTCTATCACAAGTTCACACATGTCATTCTAAACTAAAACAACAAGAACACACAATCACATATTATTATGTTTACTAAACATTCAATTAACAAATGTAACAATAATCAATCAAACTAGAATTAATCCCTAACTCATCATTAAAACATGTATCTTCAGGATATTATAAAATACAATAAAGTTGGCGGTGACAGTCAAGTCATCCGATACCTCAAAGTAGGTAGCCCAGCACAATTAACACTCAACATGTAATAACAAATATACTTCAGCCATATATACACATTCTTATAAATAATCATACCAAATATACATCATCTATATAACAATTCATTCATACAGGGCTGGTGGTGACAATCGAGTCTACCAATACCCCGATCCGGGTAAACCAGCACAAGTGTCATGATCATAGATCAAATGGTCATATAGACCTTAGGCTTTCCAGAGCGTCCTCTGGCGTGCACAATCCAACATCCTGTCACCTAAGGAATCCACCTTAGGCCATCCAATGGAATCCACCAAAGGACATTACCCAAATACTCATCGCGAGTAATGGGGAGGATTTCATTCCTCAATGCATCATGACACATTATACCCACAGTCTCAGTCAATAACCAATATTCACTTTCCAGCACATAATCATTCAATTATATAACATTCAATTGTCACAAACTATATTCTCTTAATATATTCTTCTCTTAACAAACCATTTTGCCTTCACTATCATTATGTCATACAATTCATATTCAACTCTTTATTCAGCATGATATCCAAGTAGTATAATCAAATACATACTTGGACATAATATTAGCCCATGACACACACTTATCCAAATATTCCTAACGTACCAATTCTTCTATCATTCTCATTTATCTTTCATATTCTAGCATAATCAAATGCATACTTAGACTTCATAGTTAAACCCTTAATTCATTACTTTAACAATTAACTCAAATTCCATCATTTATACTTCAACAACAATCATTCCTCAAACACTATCATTTAAACATCTTTTAAACACATTTCTCAAGTATATTTATCCCAAAACAAGTCTACAATGACCAAACAAGAAACAGGGACCAAACTGTAAATGACAAAACAAGATTCAGGGACCAAACTATAATTTTACAAAATAGGGCAGAAAAGCTACGTTTTGGTCCCAAGATGCAATCATGTACAATCCCAACCCCAATATTTGATTCTTAACAAATAACACATGATTTATACATCAAGACCTATTCATTTAACAACCCCAAACATGTTTAAGAATTCATCAACATCACATATTCTTCATTCACATACAAACTTACCATTTCACCAACTAAGCATTTTCATGTTATATACACATACAAGAACCAAAATCATGAAAGAAACCCATCCTCAACAACATCATCAATCTCAATCATCAATTTACCCAAATCTAGGAAAAACCCTAGAAAACTCATGGAAGAAGGGATGGGTTGAGTTGAGGAGAAAGAGATAGAAAACCCTACCTAAAAGATGAACCAAGCTTCCATGGCCGTCATCTTCTTCTCCTTCTCTTCTTCTTCTTCTTCCCCTTTTCTTCTTCTTCTTCTTCGTCGTACTCACACCAAGCTTTGCAAGAGCCAAACTCCACTTTGTTTTGGGGTTACGAAAACATTATCCCGCTTTCATCTCAAAAGGTAAGCCTCATTTCTCCTTCAATTTATTTTATTTTTTATTGATTTTTTAGTTTGTTTCATTTTAGGATTTAGGATAGTATCATATTTTCTTTCAAGATCATTTCATTTTGTTAATATTTTTTAATTTAAATTTGTTTTTGGTGACTTAATTATTGCATTAGTTTTATTACGGGTATTTTTGGTATTTTTAACTTAGTTGATTATATATATAATTTTAGGTAGCTTACCTTCCTTTGGGATATTTTATTACACTACAAGAAACTGAAGTTTTGGTGGCGAATTTTCGGTGGCAAAATAAAAATTAGCCACAGAAAGTCCCCTTTCAGTGGCGAATTTTAGAATTCGCCACTGAACATGCCAATAATAAGATTTTTGCATACTTTCAGTGGCAAAATCCTATAATTTGCCACTATAAGGTAATCGGTGGCGAAATTTAATTTGCCACTAAAAGCCTTTAGGTGGCAAATTATTGAAATTTGCCACTATAAGGTAATCGGTGGCGAAATTTAATTTGCCACTAAAACCCTTTAGGTGGCAGATTCTTGAATTTGCCACTATAACATAATTGGTGGCGAAATTTATTTTGCCACTAAAACCGTTTAGGTGGCAAATGACTGAAATTTGCCACTATAAGGTAATTGGTGGCAAAACTTAGTTTGCCACTACAGTTGTTAAGGTGGCAAATTATTGAAATTTGCCATTGAAAAAGAGTTATTTGATGGCAAAATACTTGTTTGCCACCAAAACAAGATATTGGTGGCCATTTTACTTTCGCCACTGATCAATTTTACAATTGTTGATATATAAAATTATGGTTAAAGTGTCATTTTAGTCCTAAATGTATGCCCTAATGTTCATTTTGCTTCATTATGTTTCAAAATGTTCAAATTGGTCCTTAATATTGACAAAATGTTTCATTTTGGTCCTAAATATGTCTCAAACCAACCATATTCAATAGTTTGGACCAAAAGGAAACATTTTGCCAACATTTAGGACCAATTTGAACATTTTGAAACATAATGGACCAAAATGAACATTAGGGCATACGTTTAGTTCCAAAATGAACCTTTAACCTAAAATTATTGAGTGGGAAGCGAAATTTTTTGGTACCAAAATTATAGATGGCAAATATTTTTAATTGGCCACTCAAGTGATTTCAGCAACTTTTTCCATTGAAAGCTATTTGAGTGGCAAAATTGTAATTAATGTCATTTATTAATTGTTTATTTATTTATTTTTTTTGTTAAAAAATTCTCCAACTTCTCTCATCTTGCCTTTATAGTTTATACCTCGCGCCGTTCTCATTTTTCTTCTCCCTCGCAAACCAATTTTGTTTGCGCTCACTTCCCTTCTCCCTCGCAGACCATACGCTTGTTGGTGAACCCCGATTCAAGTCATTGCTGCTGCTGAACGACGACGCCTTCTCAGGTTTTAATTTTCTCTCCTTCTGAAAATCGAAAAATGGAAAGCCTTCTGAAACATTTGCTCTCCTCTTTCAGCAACCACTCCCTCAAAAACCCTCAACTCTCACAAGATTCCAAGCGCAAGACGCTCTGCTTCTCAATCTGAGGTATTCATTTCTTTTTATTTTATTCCTGGTTACTCGAAAACCCTATTTGAGAACAAGTGTG
>QANZ01046538.1:0-64586 GCA_003254925.1 Chamaecrista fasciculata
GCTCGCTTATGACTAAACCCATGTAGGACTCTCCGGGTCGGTCCGGCGACTTGTAACCCTTACATAGTTGCATCATGACTCTCGAGAAGCATCTAGTGCATGTATCTCTATACACCGAGGTCATGCTGGTCTTGGTTCATTTACGCTCCCACGTGAATGATCGACCAGGGACAGTTTTAGATTATTTATCATATAATTAATCAAGGATTGTTATCATAGTAAACACGCTAATAATATGATAACCATTAATTTATCTCCATAAATTAATTAATATGTTCAAAGCATATTTATAAAATGATTGGCCCTAGGGCACAATCTCCAACAGATAGGTGGTTGATTGCTTATAGGAGTTTGCTGTTCTTGGTTTCCTGGGTTTTCTTCCAGTGATATGGGCTCTGGGTTAGCATCCTCAGCAACTTGCTTTCCCTTGCTTGTTATCAGATCACGGATGTCCTTGCGGAGTGCTTCCATCTCGATATGCATGTCAGCCTTCAGTGCAGCAATCTTGTCTTCCGCTGTTATGGTAATTTGCCCTGTACTCGCTGGGTTGGGCAGCGTAGGGGCTTCTTGGACAGTAGGAAATCCTGGGGGTGGAGCAAGCGTCGAATCCTGTGCGGATTGAGCTACTGAGGCTCCAGAAGCGTGTTGATCAGTTGGAGTGGATGTCATCTTGCCGATTTCTGTAGATGTCATCTAGTTCTCTGGTTCGATGAAACACACAGGTTAGATAAAACAAAAAATTCTGGAAAAATGCGTGTGATCCAACCCTATCGTTCATGTATCCAAAAAAAAAATTTTAACCGAGATCAACACTGTTATAAACTAAAATTGGACTTTGAATAAAGTCCCCACAGACAGCGCCAGTGATGAATCTGGTCATTTATCACAATTAATAACTTTTGTTTATTTCCTCTTTTTAAAATTATTTAATGTTTTATTAACTATATTTTTTTTGGCCAAAATGTTTTCTTAACTATATACTATCTCTTAATACCAGAAAGTTATAATTACCTAAGAAATTACTCAAAATTAAAAATTTTAACTTTGTAAAAATATTTAAAAACATTTCCTCTTTTTTCTCGTAATCCATTTGTTTATAGATTTGATTAAACCATAATTTTTTTTCCTGAGATTAAACCATAATTTAATTGGCCTTTTCCTCATGCTTTTTTACTATAAAAAAATTAGGGTAAATTACACTTTGGTACTATGTAGTTTAATAAATGATACTTTGGTACTCTGCGGTATTCTACATTAACACTTTGATATCCTTTAGAGCTATTTTGTAATTTTAACCATAACAAATTTTATAAAATTACATATTAACCCCAATTTTTTTTTTAAAGTTTTAATTTTAATCTTTAGATAATATGTATCTAGGGACCTATTTGTAATTTTTTAAAGGCCGCCGCAACCTGCAACCTAAAAGAGTCTTTTGTCACTTTTCAATAAATTAAATTAAAACATTTATCATCTTTCACAAATTAAAAAATTAATTTACTATAAATCTAAATGACACAACTCATTGGATAGCAGTAGTCGTGTGGGTCTTAAATCATAAGAAGTATTATTTTAAGCAGAGGAAAAAAAAAAAGTTAATAAATATAAATTTTCCGAAAATAAGGCACATGGACATGGCATTGCGTGATTTAGTATTTTATGGTATTCTCCATTAATACTTTGATATTCCTTTAGAATTATTTTGTAGTTTTAATCATAACAAATTGTGTAAAATTACATATTAATTCCAAATATTTTAAAAAGTTTTAATTTTTATTCCCTAGATAATATGTATTCAGGGATCTATTTGTAATTTTCTAAAGGCCGCCGCAACCTGCAACCTAAAAGAGTCTTTTGTCACTTTTCAATAAATTAAATTAAAACATTTATCATCTTTCACAAATTAAAAAATTATTTTACTATAAATCTAAATGACACAACCCATTGGATAGCAGTAGTCGTGTGGGTCTTAAATCATAAGAAGTATTATTTTAAGCAGAGGAAAAAAAACAGTAAACAAATATAAATTTTCCGAAAATAAGGCACATGGACATGGCATTGCGTGAGTGAGTCTACGTTAATAATTTTTTGTGCAACTAATAGTATTATTATTATTTGGATAAAAACAAAGAAAATTGTTTGTTAGCGAAATTTCTGTAGAAAAAACGTCTTAAAATTTATTTGTTAGTCAAATTTTTTAAACGAAATTTCCTGCATCCTTAAAACTTGAAAGATACGCCGACCAGAATTTAATTCCTTGCATGGGGACATGTTATCTTCGTGATGAACAAAAATATAATCTGAAAGTCTGAAATTATTTATGACAAGCTGGACATTTAAATTTAAATAATACTTTAATCAAAATATTATAGATCATTTTAACAATACATGAAAATTATTTGAAAACGGATCCTCTCCTCTTCCTTGTGTGTCAGTAGGAAATTTTGATTATGTGTTTTATTTATTTTTCATATATACGACTTGATTATAAATTAATAAGTAAATTTATTTTATAAATTAACCACATTCAAGTTACTATTAGAAAACGGATTACTATTTACAACCAACAAATATAATAGAATAAATTAATAAGTATTAATAATTTATTTAAACTAATACATAAAATTAAATTTAAATATAAAAGTGTGTTAGACTTTGCTCATATACACCTGAATGGTTGAGTCACCTGAATGCTTTGGATCCTCTACAGTACTGCACCATTGCAGTACTTCATAAGGCTAATGATTTTGTGTCGTGTACAACTTGTACAAATGGCACAAAATCATTGGCCCTTTGTAGTATTGTAGAGGATTCTCTCCCCACTTGGTCTGTCGAGCCAAAATCAAGCCTATTTTTTTTCAAATTTTCATAAAATTAAAATTTAGATTATTTTAAATTTTTTATAGTTAATTAAAACTACATTCATACATTTTTAATTTTTAAAAACTAATATATATTAATATGTTTCAAAACAATTTTTCGTCCCCAAATTTTATATTAATTTTTAATTTTGTCATTAATGTTTATTTATTATTGATTTTGTTCCCAAAGTTTCATATTTTGAAAATTTTATTTTTTTTTTTAAAATCTAACTAAATATTAACGATAAATTTTGCGTGACTAATGATATACAATGTAATTTGATAGAAAAAGAAATTCAAATTCTAACAAGCATGATAAAATTTGTTGTTAATTTATTAAAAGAAGTTAATCAAAAGATAAAATTGACTAAAATGTGAAATTTTAGGGACAAAATTGACAGTAAACTAATATTGGGGATGAAATTGAAAATTGATGTAAAGTTTAAAGACGAAAAATGATATTTTTGCCAATATAAAATGTATTTTTCACTTTTAGTTCCAAATGTACTTTTGAGATATGATTTGAGCTCGTTTATGTGACAATTTTAATTAGATAGAAAAAAAAACTCTTTAAGAGTTAACATGTTGTTCTAAAATTATTGTATTCAAAATTAAAATGAGATAAAAATGACTAACTTTATATAATTAACAAGAAAATAAGCAGTTTTAAAAGTAGTGACAAATTGACAATCTAAATGGGTTATAGAAAAGATTTATAAAAAAATAACTTATGGCTAGAAACTCGCCTCATTTAACCTTAAATTTGAAAAAATATGATCATATTTAATAATTTTGGACCAAGTTGAGAAATTATCAAAATATATAAAATGAAGATAAAACAAATAAAATATTTAATATCAATTTAAAAAATGTCCTATATATTCTAGACCAATTTAAAATTTTGACCATTTTTATTGATTCCTGACCAATTTTTAATCCATTTGCTGACAAGACTATTGAGTCATTAATAATGACTATTTAAAACCAAACTAAACAATAAACATTAAGTTTCGGTCCAACGAAATTAAATTGTGATCCAATTCCATTTTTTAAACAAATCGTAGTTGTTAACTTGTGAGTTGTAACTTGCTTGAGATATTTTCCTTTTTCAATCTCTTTCCCCGGTTGGTTTAATAAATAGCTTTTTGCCTTTTTCTTAAAGTAGTTATTTAAACTAGATGAATGCCACGTGTCCATCATGTGCACCGTGCTTCCAGGTGTCTAGTAATCTCTCTTTCTCTCTCCAGGCTTTGTTTATTTCGGTACGAAATTCAAATATCTTTATCGCTTTAACGTTCTACTTTTCCCCAAAAAAATAAAAATTAAAAGGTCAAAGTGCAATTTTGATTCCATAACTTTTGCTCAGGTCTCAACTTGGTCCCTAAATATTTTTTGTTGCATTTTTAATCTCATATATTTCGCAAAGGTTACATATTTAGTCTCGTATTACTTTTGGTCTAATATTTTTTGGTCAAGTTGCAGAATTGGTCTTATATATTTACAAAAAGTTTCACAGTCAGTCTCACTTGACCAAAAAATATGAGACCAATTTTGTAACTGACCCAAATATATGTGACTGATTTTGTAACTTAACCAAGAGATATGAGATTAATTCTGAAACTTGACTCAAATATTTGGGACCAAAAGGGCGACATGGGACCAAATCTGTAACCTGAGCAAAAGATATGGATCAAAAGTGCAACAAAAAAAATTATGAAACCAAATTGAGACCTAAACATAAGTTATGGGGCCGAACGTGCATTTCGGCCAAATAAAAATAGTAAATAAACCTCAATGGGTTAAACATTTTCAAATCTTCCCAGTAATATCTCTCTTATTATATCAGACCCACCCAAAAGCACAAAATCTCAGACTCATCTCTCTCACACTCTCTCACACAGTATACAGTATACAGTATACACTATACAGCATTGGGTAGGCACTGTGAGATTCGTCTACGAAGAAGAAAATGGAGAGAAGCACGCCTGTTAGGAAGACGCACACTAACACCTCAGATCTTCTCACATGGTCGGAAACTCCACCGGCGGATTCCTCCCCCGCCGTCACCGTCTCCGGTAGCCGCTCTCGGCAGGTTATCGTTTTCTCCTTGTTTAGAATTATTTGCTTCTTTTGGTTCACTCTCACGCAGCTATTCATGATTTTGTTCTTCAATTTCCTTATCGCATTCACAGCCAGCCGATAAAATCAGCAAGGTGCTTCACGGCGAGCAGCTCACCGAGGAAGAAGCACAGAGTCTTGAGAAGAAGTAAGATCCGTTGCTAATTTTTCCTGTTTAGTTTTCCAGCTTTCTGATTTGTATTGCCTATTTGCGATATTTCTGAATACGCATTTTGCTGTCAGATCTAGTGTTGCTTTTATTTTCTTTGCAATTTGTTTGTTCTTTGATCTGATTAATTTTGTGTTTAATTGCTCCAATTTCTGGGGCTATGTGCTTGGAGGTACATAATTTATTTTGATTTTTTTTACCGATCTATTGGGTAATCTTGGTAAACCTTAAGTTCTTTGTCTCAGGATTACACACCAAAGTTCCTAACTCCCGAATATGATGTGAAACGCTCTAATTACTGGTTTTTCTTTTTCCTCCCACTTAGATGTGTGGATTTTGTGTTTAAGTTGACCTGTATCTTCGCATTTCCTTAATTCCTTACTGTTTTATCTTTTTTTATTTTTCTGGTGTAAAGTTGAAAGTTGTTAATATGAAGATGGACGGGTAGATTAATCTATTGGCTGGTCTAATCTGCAAGTTTGTACAATTAACTGTTGATATTATGATATGTCTCTGCAAACTAGCTGAAAATGCGAGACAATATTCACTTATGATTCCACCACAAAGATCCTAATTTACATTGTAACCTTTGGAGGCTATAGTTTTCATCTTCATCACTGTTCTGAGGCTTCAGAATTCAGATATTTTTCAGAACCATTTTAACCATATTTGATGCTTTCTTTGTGGAAAAAACGAAATTCCATAGTTCTCAGTCTTATAGCTTACATCAATATGATTTCACAATGTGGTGGTGGGTTTGCATTTTTCTTATTGGGAATCTAGCAATTTTCCTCTTTGATGAGTTGTTAACCTTAACCATTCCTAGCCTTAAAATACCGAGTCTTCTTAACAAGCATTGATGGCTCAATAAAGATCACTTTCAAGCACTGAATTTTTGCTGGTCATTGAAATCAAATATAAACTAAAATATTTTACCTTCTGTTCAACTTTGAAAGTTCATTTTTCATTTTGATTTGATCATGTTGCCTGATTACTTTATTTCTGCTGCACTCAGAAAACCATGCTCAGGGTATAAAATGAAGGAGATGACTGGAAGTGGCATATTTGCAGCTAAAGCTGAAGATAATGCTTCAGAAGCCAAATCTCCAAATTCAAATAACAGAACCGGCCTGCGCATGTATCAGGTATATTAGATGACTTCCTCAGTCTGGTGTATGATTTTAAATATTTCTCAAATATCAAACTCCATGTTCATACTATGAGTATGTTTGATCTGATGTTTTCCCCTTCCATGCAATGGCACTCAGCAAGCTATGAATGGAGTTAGTCAGATATCATTCAGTACCAAAGAAAGTATTTCTCCTAAGAAGCCTACTTCGATACCTGAGGTAGCAAAGCAGCGCGAGTTGAGTGGGAATTTAAAAAGCGAATCAGACATAAAGAACAAGCAAATATCAAATGCCAAGTCCAAAGAACTCACTGGGCATGACATATTTGGCCCTCCTCCTGAAATTGTACCTCGTTCAGTGGCTGCTGCACGCAGTTTTGAAGCAAAGGAAAGTAAGGATATGGGAGAACCAGCTCCTCGGAATGTGCGCACATCAGTTAAAGTTTCCAATGTAAGTATTTTCTGCATATTAAAAATTGAAATTCACCTTTTATTTGAATGGACAGGTTAAGAATTGTTAGTGGTAATGCCTTCTCATGCTGTAACATATACACAATTTTTGACAGTGATGAATGATAACCATTGATGGTCCACCTTTAACACCTAATGCTTTTTGTGAATAGTAAAATTCAAATGCCGGCCAATTTTCCCTTAGATATAGCAATGGAAAAAACTATGGAAAGCATGAGCTTTTCTATGGTCAAAACAACTATGTTTATACAACAACAACAACCAAAGCTTTTTTCTACTAAATAGGGTCGGCTATATGAATCAATTGACGCCAACGCGTTCTATCCTTGCACATGTCAACAATTAGGTTATTTGATAGATAAATCTTTTCGGATAGTTTTCTTTGGTCTATCCTTTTCTCGGATTATAGGATTTTCAGCCATTTGGTCAACTCTGTGTACCGAGGTCTCCATAGGTCTTCTTTGTACATGCTCGAATGTGTCACCGTAAGGAATAATTGTCAGAAGAGCTTAATCAGTTCATCTCATTGTTGGTTTTGGTTTCCAACATAGTTTGATTCATTTCCAATTTGCTTTTTTTTTTCTTCTCACTTCTAGGATTTATCGTTTTATGCTCTTGTATTCATACCACTTGTGCATCTAGCTCTGATATGATCACAACTTAACACAAGTTCATTTTGACACTCCCCCCCTTAATTTTGTGTAGCCTGCTGGAGGGCAAAGTAAGATCTTATTTGGAGAAGAACCAGCTAAGACATCGAAGAAGATACACGGGCAGAAATTTGCAGAACTGACAGGGAATAATATCTTCAATGGAGATGTTGCTCCAGGATCCGCGGAAAAGCATCTGAGTAGGGCTAAACTGAGAGAAATGACTGGCAGTAACATATTTTCTAATGATGGAAAACCAGATACTACCAGAGACTGCCTACGCGGTGCCCGCAAACCCCCGGGTGGAGAAAGCAGCATCGCCTTGGTTTAATTTAACTCTTTAATTCAGTTTTAATAATTTTCTTTTTTGAGGAAAAAAAAAATGAAACTGAACTTGTAGGCATTCTATCAATTCGTCTGAACTTCATCATGTTTTGACTTGAAGGGACTCTGACTGTGTGTGACCATTGTCTGAAAAATTATGTGGGTTTTTTCTCTCTGATGGTGTTTCATTGTGTGCTGATCCTTTACCGGTTTACCCACTCAACAAGTGTAATATTTTTATTCTCCTTGCTCTCTTTATCTTGGCAATGGAAATGTCTAAATTCACAAGCCTTAAAATTGTTGAAATCGCACGCATTTCTTGTATCTTTTGAAATTATACAGAATTTCTTTTAAGCTAAGAAATGATTAAATTATTTTTGAAGATAACACATTTTTTGATAAAAAAAAGTGTTGAAATAATTTATTTTATTTCAAAATAAAAAATTGCTATTTTACATTGATAAAGATGCATTTAATATTTTGTTATGATGTAAAGTGTAAACAATATATATATATATATATAATTATTTGGGCCAGAACATGAAATAATAGATTATTTTGTTGGGAGACTATGTAATTCAATTTCCATTTTAAATAGGGGGAGTGTATATTTTCCAAACAGATGAAAAGGATGAATAGGAAGTGTAATTTGTGTTTTAAAAGAATTCTGTTTAGAAAATGTGAAAGTAAGCTATCTGACATGTCTTAAATGTGGATTCAATTCACTTAAATTTTTTTCTATAAAAAAAAAAAGAAAAAGAAAAATTCTCTGTTAAGAGTTAAGACTTTTAGGGTCTGATTGGTTGCTCTGTTTTTTGTTTTCTGTTTCCATTTTTATTGAAAATAGGAAATATGACTGAAAACGTGTTTTGTATAGTTTTTTTGGAAATGTTTTCTGGAAACATTTCCTGAAACAGGCTGAAAACAGGAAAAGTCAAAAAGACGTTTCCACTATTTCCAAAAACAAACTTATGATATTTTGCAACATTACACAAAATTAAACTATTTAATCATGTATATATTATCATTTAGTGATAATCAAACTTAAAAACATATAACAATTAGCATTATTCAAGTTAACATAATTTAAATATGAATGAAAATAATTTTTTGACTTTATAAAACAAACATGTTTCTTAAATATTGAAAATTTAGAAATGAAAATAGACTTCCAGAAATGGAAACAGAAAATGAAAACAGAAAACATTTTCTTAAACCAATCAGATTATACTTTAGAGTTTTGGTTAAATGTAGCTGTTTTATTTTTGTAACAACTATTAAATGAAACAATAATTAATTTACTGTTTTAGCCAACATTAAATCTAACAACAATAATGAAATTAACAAAAATAACTTTTAAATTAAAAACTTAAACAAAAATATGTCTTTGAACAAAATTCAAAATTGAAACAAATTTCTTTAAAAGGAATTTTGTATATTCTAACCTAACAACTTAATAAATAACATAAATACATAATGGATGGTATATGCCAAGATCCAAGATGTAATTTTTTTTAGAGGAAAGATGTAATTTTTTATTCAATTATTGATTAAAACAAGACAAAACAATCCTCGAATACAATTTGCACGATTCTCAATCTAATGAAGGCAATTCAAAGAGACTTAGGCTCCGTTTGGTAGCAAATGGCCTACGTAAAGGAAAGGGTTTTACAAGGGAAAAATTGTAAGGGAAAGGAAAAGTAGTTGAGGGAATGTAAAGTAGGTAAAGATTGAAAGTGTTTGGTATAAAAAGGTAGGGGAGGGAAAGTAAAATAGATATAGAAAAAAATGACAAAAATGCCCTTCCCANTAAATTACCATACCAAACACATGAAAGTCTTGAAATCCGTGTAGTTTTACAATGTAAAAGCCAATTACTGCCTACCAAACGGAGCCTTAATTTGTTTCAATATTAGCAAGATTTCCCAAGTACAATACCAAGATTTATATCATTGCTACTATTTTTATTGCACACAACAAAGGAAAAAAAAATAACTTAAGATGAAGAGATCATTCTATAAAAATTTTTAAGATGCTTCAAAAGTCAACTTACAATTGATGTTCGGCTGTCATTTTAGCATGATCTACAAACTGAGAAGGATTTATCTATTGATATATAAGTATGGAAAAATAAACAAAAAATAGTAATGAGCTTGACTTCCAGATGATAGAGATGTGTAAAGATTTAGTCTTAGTTGTTAAGATTTGGAATATCTTATGTAATCTTTGAGTGACTTGTATTTTAATTAGTTACCATATATTTTGGGCGATCATGGTTTGACTCAGGAGAGTACATCAGTGTACTGTGATAGTCAGAGTGCCATTCACCTTACGAAGAACCAGATGTACCATGAAAGGACGAAGCATATAGACGTCAGACATCACTTTGTTAGATACCTTCTTCACACTAACAACCCCCTGTGATACGATGTCTCTAACAAAGTGATGTCTGACGTCTATATGCTTCGTCCTTTCATGGTACATCTGGTTCTTCGTAAGGTGAATGGCACTCTGACTATCACAGTACACTGATGTACTCTCCTGAGTCAAACCAAGATCGCCCACTAAACCCCGTAGCCATATCACCTCCTTCACAGCCTCTGTGATTGCCATGTACTCCGCCTCCGTAGTCGACAATGCAACAACATGTTGCAAGGTCGTCTTCCAGCTAATACAACTCCCATAGAATGTGGGAATACAATAACCTGATGAACTAATCTCCCTCTCAAGTCATGCTTCTACCATTAGCTACTACCCTATTTATAGGCATCCCAAACCCTAGATACACAAGGATTACTTAATCTAAGCCCAATAGGCCCAAGTCCCTAATTCCTTAGTTACCAAAGATTCTATCCCAAAATATATGGTAACTAATTAAAATATAAGTCACTCAAAGATTATATAAGATATCCCAAATCTTAACAACTAAGACTAAATCTTTACAAATCTTCCCCTTGACTTGAATTCCCTTCTTCAATACGGTTGCCTCCTTGCCTTGCCGCTCGCCCCCGAGCATCTGGTATCACCTAGTACTGCCCACGCCAATCAAGTCCTGACAATGTCGGAACTTGGTCACCGGGATCGCCTTGGTCATCATATCTGCTGGATTTTCATGTGTAGATACCTCCTTCACACTAACAACCCCCTGTGATACGATGTCTCTAACAAAGTGATGTCTCTGTCCCATTTGCCTCTCATTTCAGGCTATCATCGGATCTTTCGCCGAAGTCAGCAGAGGAGAATTCTATATAGTGAAATCCTTTGTTCTTGGCTGGATGTAGGTCACACTGACCGAACCAGGGTAAATTGTCTTGTGTTCCTCTATTATTCTCTTTATTCCGCATTATCATACTTGTTTAGATCTGTGAATGTTTGTTGGGAGATACTCTGAATCCTAAGATGAATGATAGAGATGAATGAAATAGCACGAAAAAAAAATGTTTGGAGGAGCATCACAATCACATTACCAGAATGATTTTAAGATGAGAAAGAAATTAAAGATATACTAAATATGATTGAATGTGGTTGAAATTTGAAAATACAAAAATTCAAGCAATATAATTCATTATAATTGCTCTTTATAATTGGAATTTCAAATATTTTTTTAAATTACATTGAATCAGCATTAATTTATAATTATAACAATTGATGATAATTAATTAAATGGTAGAGGAGAGTGCTAGAATCATAATTGAAAATTAAAAAACTTATTAACTTTTATGACAACTCAACCAATTTGATTACTTGACAACAATACACCTATGAAGTTGGAGAGTAAAAGCAATATGATTAACTAATCATATGATGACATACACATCAACTCCCCAATTTCTCAATTTATTATTTGTTTTGATTTTTTTCAACATGGAGCTTAATAATTTGTTAAAAAAATTAATTAAAATTGAACCACTAATCACCCCTACCATGCGTCAGGCCCATGTTTCATTTTTGTTAGTAGAATAATAAAAGAGCATTAAATAATGTTATGCATATCTTTCAAAGGCCCCTAATTTGTTTACATCATATACTTTAACTGTGCAAAACATGCTTTCTTCAAACGTTTATTTACACCAACGTGCATCTAACATAATAATAATTATAATAATATCAATATTTTTAATAATTTTAGATCTTTATATATAATGTATCACCAAAAGCTCAAATCATGTCAGAGTTCTGACATTATAATCTCGAGAGAATAAAAATCTCATGAATTTTATCCCATAAGACACAATCCAAAGAATTCTGGCAAAAAAAAAAAATACAATCCAAAGATGGAAGCTTAAATATTAGTGATTGAGAAATTACAAAAATTACAAACTCAATAAAATAATAGGACTAAAATATTATATTAACTAAAGAGATGAGAATGTAATTTTTATAGACTTTCTAAAAAATAATTGATAAAGGCCCGCTTTTATTAACTGTCCGTGGTTGTTTACTTGTCAAAATCTTACCAAAATCATTTTTGATATGTGGATCATTTACAAGTGTCTATAGCTATCTCGCCTTATAATTTATTATAAATATTTTTTAAAAAAAGATTTATCTTTTACAAACATTTTCTTTTTAATGTTTGATATTCCCGTACAACATGACAAAAAATTTATCCCATCATTTGTTTTTAAGTTCTAACCAGAGCAATTCATTGAAAATATTTGAAGTATATTGACATCGTTAGGGAGGATGGTGATGATTGATTAAAAATTAACATTTCCTATTTTTGTTTTCATTTTTTAAGAAATGAAATATTATAATTATAATCTTTACTTTAAAAGATAACTATTGAGAAGAAAATTCCTTTTAAAAATAGTCAAAAAAAAAAGCAAAACTGCAGTACGAATAGACCGTCAAAGTGGGCCAACTCGGCTCACACGGATTGGCCCACCACGGGTTGCGGGTTATACGGGTTGACTCACCCGGGCTAGAATATGTGGTGAGCCAGGATTTCGCCAACCCAGCTCACCAGCTTGGTGAGCCGAGTTGGCTCATGTAACCCACTAATTTTTTTTTATTCAAACTTTAAAGTATAGTTTATTTTTCAATCTGTCATTTTTTTTTGCATAATACATTATAATTTATACATATAAAACATTATAATTTTTTTTTGCACATATTACATTATAAAACAACATATATATACCATCAATGTGATGCTAAATTACTAATAAGTAATAAACTAATAATGAATTGAATTTTATAATTGAAAAGTATAAAAAATGAGGGTGAAATGTAAAATTGAGTGAGGGTGAGTTAATAAATTTATTATGTTTGTTTTAAAATTTTATAATTTTTTTATATGGTGGGTTGGTGAGTTAACCCATCAACTCACCGGGTTAGCTCACCATAGCCCCGCGAGCCAGGTGAGCTAGCTCACGCGGGTTAAAATTGCTGGTGAGCCAAGATTACTACAACCCGGCTCACCATTTGTGCGGGTTAAACGGGTCCAACTCACGGGTTGGAACCTGTTTTGACGGCTCTAGACTACGAATATTTACCTATAATGGTAACGACCCTATCTGGCAGATAGTATAACCAAAATTTAATTGCAAAAAGTTTCCATAAGCTTATGTCAAGTTTTTGTTTTTCATGAAACAATATAAATCGTAATGGTATTATGGTGGTTAATGCTTTATAATATGCCAATACAAAATCGTATTTATATCAACACTTTAATAAAAAAGAGGTTGATAATTAAATATAATTAAATTAAAATCACCCAGAAAGCCAGGATTGTCAAAAACGCATTATTTTAAACACAAGACCGGCTCATAAAAGCATCATAGTTCATAACCATCGCACTACCAAGATAAGTTATAACAGCGTCAAGACATCCACAGCAAAATTCAGTCCCATAAATTCAAGCATTATAATTTCAGTCATCACTCATCACCATGACCAATCAGCGCAAGAAGCATTTTCTCGTAGTCACCAGAAGTGTCACTGGATATGGCAGTTTCCAGAGGAACAGTGTTTCTTCTTTGGTATTCCTCTTTAATTCGCTGCATGTCAACCTCAGCTCTCGTGGTTACCACTCTTGTAAGTGCCCATTCATCAGTACCAATCTTGTTTATGGCCAGCCTCAAAAGTTTCGCAAAATATTTCTCAGGGTAGGTCAAGCACTTAATTGTTGACCTCAATAATTTCAGATATTCATCATTGGGATCAGTTTTCAGATCCTGCAGCCAGAGATCATTATCAGTTAGGACTACAAAGTCACTGAATCATCCAATGCTGCTTACTGCTCAGCTCTACATACTATTTCACCAACACCCAAGTAATTTTGGAAATTATGAATATGGAAACATTTTGCAACCCCTCAGTAAGTTAGAAATCGGCATTAATAATGACAAATATACTTCTATACTCTTGGCTCTTTTCTAATCTAGGCAACAAAAAACTTTATTTGACACACATATATACACACAACAAGTATTTTGTCTTTTTGAAAAATAAGAAAGGAGAGAAATAAGGCAACTTCATATGCTAAATTACTTTTCTAGATTTAATGCCCAGCAAGTTGAAAGGAGAGAAATATGAGCATTTTCATAGTTACTGTTTAAGACAAGTATTGTTAATAAGCTTCATATAAGATATTCATACCTTGTTTATGGCATTTCCAAAGTCATTGTTGTAGTGATTGAGTGTTGCATTCAACTGTGCTTTACTTCTTGTTGTTACAATTCTGATAAGGTCCTCATGATTGTAGGCCTTCTCTGTAATCTTCTCGTGAAGCAATTTAGCCTCTGATTTAGCCAATGTTGTGTTCACCTCGTCTCCCTCATAACGAAATGTACTTACGAGAGGAACCAACAGCTGTCATAGAGCACCAGGACAAAGTTTAGCCATCGAATGCATAAAGACTTAACATGAAAGAAAGGAAAAAAAAAATCCTAGCTAGTTTCAATGAAGTCTAGGAATTCGCTTCAAGTGTGATCTAAAATGCGTTATTTTCGGGGATAGATTTGTTTTCTTTGGTACCATAGATCAGGAAAATCACTTCTCATAGACATATGCTTTCCTTAAAGCTAAGAAAGGTTGAAAATTTATGAGGATATTGGTTGCAGAACAATTTTCATCAAATAGAAGAATGGTTAGCCCCTTTAAAGTTTCCATTATGAATAACATTTTCAGAGCAAGAAAACTAAAAGCACTTCAGAAGTTTAAGGTTTTACCTTGCGGAAGTCCCCAGATGTATGATAGGCAACGTCCTCTTCAAGGGACTTCTTGAAACGGGATTGATATGCTTGCTTTGCCTTAAACAGATCAAGTGAAGATCTGGTGGAAGCAATTTCCATGAGAACCCAATTGTTTGAAGTCATCATCTTAGTAGCCTCATTAGCTAAAAAGGCATCACGCTCAGCAGGTTCCAATGTCCATAAAAGCACTACTCGCTGTTAAATTCAAAATATCCGAACATTAGAAAGCATTATAACTTCCTAGTGTTTTAGTCAGGGTTATTCTATGGGAAGATTGAAACTGTGCTCACTATGAAGAAGCAATTTAAGAATTGACAGTAACATTGCAATTTCTGACTAATTAAAGGGGAGTCAAAGTTGAGATAAGAACAAAGAAGCCAGGCATTAAATGATTCAAACTAACCTCAAAGTCACTTGAAAGTTCCTTATCTAAGGATTTAAGAAGCTCTTCTCCATTAGTTGCAGCATAAGTGTCACGAATCTGCTTCCTCTGAGACGCATTTCTGTGAGCCAGTATTGATATTATCAAATCTTCATTAGTCCCCCATCCTGCAATCATATTTCACACTGAGCAACAATTGATAAACCCAAGACATGAAAGAAAAAAAAAATTAAAAGCATTAACAAATAAATTGTTAACAAGGCAAACAAATCCCAGTACAAAACTTTGTTTGTCTTCCTCAGATGCTGGAGATAATGCAAACTCAGTGGTAAATGGATCCTACACTCCATACTTCTATCATGCTAGAAACTAGCAGCAACAATACAAAAATCTAATATCAGTGTATTACATGAATGATACTCTTTTTACTTCCTGCAGGTAGAAAACACCAAAGTTGGGTAATTTCAAGCTTTTATTTTATTTTATTGAACACTAGAATGGTGCTAAGAAATAAGGCTCCCAAAAGGAATATTTAGCAACCAAAGGCTTCTGCTCCTGAAACCCAAAAGAAGGGGAAAAAAAAAATGTTCCTCGCGTTCCAAATGTATATCCCGATTCGATACTTAAAAAACAAAGTGTATACTTTTCAAAAGTAATAAAGCATAATGCGTGCACCGAACAGACATATCTAAAGCGTGTAAATAGAAAGTCGGTGAGATCGCACATCGCCAGACAAAAAATAAAGCAATTCTGATCAGATGCACCAAAATAACATTGAAATAGCAAGTCACACACTCACACCCACAGATTCAAATGATGATCACGAGGAATTTCAGACAGATCACAAAAACATGAAGGTTAGAACAGATCAATGATCGGATAACAGAATCGCATCCAGTAGCATAAATAACATTGAAATGAAAAGTCAATCATCATTGATTTCAGTGATCGTGAAACGAAGTAAGGAATCAGGACCTTTAAAAGCTTTTGCCAATTGCTCTGCATCCTCGGCTGCAGAAGGAACTTGAGCAGGTACCTTCAGAGTCGCCATTGTCACTCTCTCGATCTGATCAAATCTGGATTGGGCTGTAAGGAATTGAAGGGAATGTGATGAGTAATTATCCGATCGCAGACGTTATTATAGTGAATCTCCTGAATTTAATACGGGCAAAAATACTAATTTAGTCCCCAATATTTAAAACAATTGTCAATTTTGTTCTCAGTTTTCTTTTTCTGCTATCAATTTTGTCCCAATATTTCACATTTTGATCAAATTTATCTTTTGTTCTTACTTTAGCTAAATATTATCGACAGAATCTACGTGACCAATGATATATAATGTAAAATTGATAGAAAAAGAAACTCAAATCCTAACTTGAATTGAAAAACAAGATGCAGTCTGTCGTTAATTTATTGAAAGAAGTTAGCTAAATGATAAAATTGACTAAAATGTGAAATATTTGGGACGAAATTGACAGGAAAAAGGATTTGAGACGAAATTGACGGTTAGTGTAAAGTTTGCTGAGAAAATAAGAACTTTTTCCTTTAATATATATATTGTAAGACAAAAGCATTTTTTTGTCCTTAAATTTTATACCAATTGTCAATTTTATCCTTCAAATTCTTTCAATAAATTAATGTCACGTGAATTTTGTCATTAACATTAGGTTAAAGTAAAAGCAATTTTGTTCAAAATAAAAGTAAAAACAAAACATAAAATTAACTAAAATAACATTAGAGATTAAATTGATTGTAAAAAAAAGTTGAGAATAAAATTGACATGTAAAGTTAAGAGACCAAAACAATCTTTTTTTTTTTTTTTTTTTTTTTTTTTTTTTTTTTTNTTTTAGCTAATATGTAAATAAATCTTATTTTTATATTAACAAAATAACTTTATAAAAAATTGTAAGTTTTATGTAAAATCTTAAAATTTATAAAATTACTTACCATTTATAACTTTAATGATTAAAAAAATATGTTTATGTGACATCTAACATATTTTCTCATCAATTAATAATATTACATGTTCAGTTATTATTGTTATGTAGTCAATTTAATTGAAAATTAGACAAAAAAAGACTAAAATTGATGATAAGACAAATTGTAAGTAATTAAATTGAAAAAAATTTAAAAGGATAAAATTATGAAAGAAATAAAAAAGTGAGGGACTAAAATAAGATTTTAGTAGAAAGTATTTTTTTTAGTACATTAGAAAGTATTTTTTTAAACAAAAGAAATAAATGATTTTGAACAGTATCTTTAAGACAAAGTTAAAAAGTAATAAGATATAACAAATATAATAATCTTTAATTACTTTTTCAATTATATAAAAATGTTTAACGTGCTAACAAAGTTCTACCAAATTGGATTAGATAGAATTTCAACTAATTGATAAACAACTAAAATTAATCAAAATTTTTAATCTCGTCAATTGAATAAGTAATATGTAAATTAAACTGATTTCTAGGCCCACGGGAAGATTTTCAATTGATAACTTTTTTTTGGTGGGACATTTCTATTAATATTTATGGATTTTTTTAAATATCATGTAATTGATACTCATTGTATGTTTATTGACATTTCCTTTTCGAATTATGAACATCATCTCAAGTCTCAACACTTTTTTTTTGTTTTTTAATGACTTAAATATTTGGATGTTAAAAAAAAATGACTTAAATATTTGAGATTATGCTTTTTTATTTTATGAAAGTTTGAGATTATGCTTTAAATTAGAGAAAATTTTATATTAAATTATTCTAATCTTTGTTATAATGTAATTTTATTTATATTCTTTATATTTTCTTATTATAAAAGTTTTTATTGTATTATTCTAATAATCAATCTTATGATCTAAACGGTAAATAAAATAATTTGATATTGCTTAAGTAGATATTGATTGGCCAGTTCGTTTGCATTTTGATTATAATCTGTTTTGATTATAATCATAATAAACATGTTCGTTTACGTTTTTTTTCTGATTAAATTATGATCATGATTTTTTAATAATCAAACACACTCAATTACACTTATACCCCTATACATAAACCTATAATTACCTATACTCTAATACATTCAACCACCAATCACAAAGGGCAAAATGGTCTTTTACCAGAATGAGGGACCATGTTGTACATAATCATTGTGACCTGAGGCTGAAATGTGAATTTGGGCACAATTTTTCATTCTCAAATTGCAAATACGCCCTAAATTTCACTCCTCCGTCGTCCGCCGTCCGATTATGTTAAACCCACAATCTCTCTATACTCCGCCATCCGCCGTCCGAATCTCTCTCTCCCACACAATTATCAATCAATTATATTGTGGGTTTGAATAAAAGTTGCATTTCAATGGAAAATCATTTTTACTGGGTTGGTTAGAGCGGCAATGAAAACTGTTGGTATGGCCATGAGCATTGGAATATTTATTATAAGGTCTCAGAGAGAGCTTATTGCTCACGACAGAGAAACCAAATGAGGCAGTTTTGGAATGGGAGAGAATTGTTGTCGCTTCCATTACTCTTCGATGGAAACTAGCTATCAGCAGCAAGTGACTCATGGATGTTGGAAAAGAGAGTGGAAAGAAGAGGAGTTCGAGAAAGGAGAGATATGGATGTTGTTGGTGCCATTTGCAGAGTAAGCGAAGATGAGAGAGAGAGAGAGAGAGAGAGAGANTTTGGGTCTAAGAGATGCATTAAATCTATTAATTTATTAGATAAGTAAAACAATTGGTAAGAGATAGCTAATAGAGCATCACAGTTGGGATGGTAAAGGTGCTGGGAGTGTGAAGAAAGGGCATGGGTTCGATTTCTACAAGGCTCAAAATGATTTTTCTGTAAAAAAAATTGAGAACCGCCGGTCCGGTCCAGCGGTTGGATCCGGTTTTCCGGTTCTTGGCCGGTTATTTCCGGTCCAACCATCATTCCGGTTCAAATGGTTGAACCAACTCGCTTGTGTCTTCGAGTACCGGCCGGTCCGGTTCGGTTTTCACATCACTGATGCCAAATTGGAAAAAAATTTCGGGTCCGCGTGCGTTAAATCTTTCTCTCTCATCTACTGCGAAACGGTGCGCCATTTCCATCGCTGGTCCACCAAATGTCGTGCACAAATTGTACATTTTAGTCCTTTTGGTGCACCATTACGTAGGCCAAAATTCATTCGGTGCACCAAATCAAATAATCACCCCCCCTTGCACATGAAAATAATCAAGTTTTTACGCTTTTCAAGACAATCAGTAACATATTTTGATTTTTTTTCAAACAACAATCACATCCAAACACACTTTTATTATAATCAAATCACATCTTACTTTTTTCAACTTTTTCTTCCATTTATACCCCTATACAATTTATCAATTTTCTTACTTTTTATTCACCTACCACAATCATTACATACCCATTTTAATAATTTCACACCAAATAATCAACAATCATCCAAACACCACTACAAAAATAATTAACTTTGATTATAATCACACTACAATTATAATCAAAACAAATTTTATAAAAAACGCAAACTAACCCGAAATTTTATGAATGTAATCAAGTCTAAATTAATTGGATGAAACCTCACATAAATCAAAATAAAAAATAAAAAAAATAGTACAATTGAGTCCAAACCGATGAAAAAAGCGGAGTAGCGACTATTCCGAGCTGCAGGCGTTGGCCGTAATCGCGTGATGCAACAAACAGAAAGCTCAGCTCCAACCAGAAAAATCCATTACTTCAAAGTCTTAACCATTACCCTATCATCTCCACCGCCTCTTCCTTCAATCTTACACATGATAACACTGTAACAATAGATATAATAATCAACAGAATCAAAAGGGGAATAAGAGGATCATCATAGATAGATATTAATCATATTATGTTTGCTGCTTGATTTCATCAATGAAGCTCAAGTGGAAGATGGAATTTAAGAATCTTAGTCCGAATTAGAAGAATTTGTGATTTGGAATTCATCGCATCTTCCGTATATAGAAATGGGAAGGAAGCAATCACTTCGGAGCAAAGCAGTTCACCTCGTATCCGATCTCACCACTGTGCTCCTCAACCCTATCTCTGATAAGCCCTCTAAGCCTCCTCCACCTCCTTCTGTAAGTTTCTTCTTTCGCCTTTTCTCTATCTATCTTACTCTTAAACCGTGTTGTATATTGGAAAATCAGTGAAGGGATAAAAGGATTCATTTACCTTTTCTCCAAATCCGTTATAATCTGTGAATTGATTCTTCATGTTCGTAATCCTTTTTACTATTTTCTTTTTCATTTGAATTTTGGTTTCATGTTGATGATATTGGCACTTAGATGGCTTATACCAGCGCATATCGGTAATCGGAGATGTTGTTTCAGGGCTTTCTTTTGTTTCTTACCCTTTCATTGTGAGAGTATAATCCAGCTCAGCATTTTCAGTTAATCATCTCAATTAGCTACATCTCAGATTGATTCAGTTAGCTTAGTTCAGTTAGTTGTTATATTCATGAGTCTATACATAGCTCTGTACTCTATCATTTCTTTCATCAATAACATTCAGACTTTCTTTCATCAATAACATTCAGACTTTCTTTCATTCTTTCTCTATCTATATATTCTGTCATGAGGTCATTTCTATTATCCATAATACAATTATGTATGAAAAAGGTCCGTGGCCACTTTTCTTTCTCTGTATAAGGCTTTTGCCTTTTTGTTTCATTTATGTTATTAAATTTTCTTTCTCTGACTATTGTTTAATCAGGAAGAAGTGGACGAATCAAATGTAACTAATTCAGAGTCAGTGAATCAAGAAGGTGGCGAGAATTTAATTGATGGGCCTGATACTTCATCCTTCACTGCATTCTTGTATTCGTTATTGTCTTCCTCGGATGCTGGCGATAATGCAAAATCAGATGGGAAAAATGACAATAAAAGTGGAACTGATATCCCTCCTCCAGAGTCAGCCATCAAGGAAAATAGTGAGAAGAGAAGTTTGTTTTCTAGGGGCAAGCAGTCACTTGGTAGAGCAATCCAAGCTGTGAGAATCAGTGGATTTCGCCATCAAGAACGCAAGGATGATTTTGAAATGAAATTGGATCATGGACATGGCTCTAAATTATCGGGTGTTGAGATGAAGCATATTCAACCTGTGGAAGAGCCCATGCCTTTGGTTGACCTACCAGAAATTTCTGAACCTTCAATGCTCCTTTCAGAGGAAACAAGAAATGTTCTTTATGCATCACTTCCCGCTCTTATGCATGGGAGGAAATGGATTCTTCTATACAGGTAAATAAGGATGGAGATTTATTGGTGCTAACATGATTCTTTCTAGTTTAAGCTCCTAGATCTTGATAGTGGTAGAAAATTATCCCAAAGTCTTTTCTTTTTTTTATCACTACTCTTCATTTCCTGCAGTACGTGGAGGCATGGCATATTGCTTTCAACTCTGTACAGGAGAAGCAGCCTCTGGCCTGGATTGAGTTTGCTGGTACAGTTTAATTATCCTTGAACAATATAAATCTTTATGAGGGTTCATCTGCTCTACTTTAGATATGAAAAGAAATTAAAGAAACAAAGTCTGTCAAACACAACAAAGTTTTTTTTTTCTTCCCTCTTTTTCCTAAATGGACTATCTGATATTTGGTTGGACTGGACTACCTTGGCAAATTGACACTGTCCCACCAACAGACATAAGTTACAGACAGGGTACAAGAATAGGCTAGGTAAAGAAAATAGTGATTAGGTTTGGTGGTAAAAGCTTTTGTTATTGAGATTATCAAGAACTATAAGATGCTGAGTTATTTATTTCTGGCCAGTTCTCTTCTGCAATTTGAGTGATAAATTTTGAAATGTATGATAATTTTATATCCTAAGTATTTAAATATTTAATTTTTTACTATAAAAACTAGAATGAATTGTTTTATAGTGATTTTATAGTTCTGTTTCACTGATGTTCATTTGTCACTGCATAGTTTGTGAAATAGAAATGGAGTATTTTCATGAAGATGGTCAAGAGTAGCATGCTATGGTTTACTTTACTTGTTAATGTCCCATGCTTGTAAGATATCCAGTGTAAATTGATGTTGTTTAACCGTAAAGCCATTCTACATTGTTAATTTGATCTGGGAGTTACAGTGCCTAATATTGATTAACATGTTGACCCCTTTTTTTCAAGTTAGTAATTACATTCTCGAGTCCTTTAATTTGTATGGATAAATTTTCTTTTCTCATAATGAGCTAATATTCTCCAGGTTGTCGGAGATCGTAAAGGAGCAGTTTTTGGTGGCTTGGTTGAAGCACCTCTAATACCACTCAACAAGAAATACCAGGTCTTGTCATGCCAAAACTCTTACCCTTCATGCTATTCTATACTGCGATGTACTTCATGTGCATTACTGTTAAATGTAATATCTTACCGAGGTTAGATTTTGTACAGGGAACAAATGATACATTTGTTTTCACTGACATCCTTGGGCATCCTACTGTGTATCGTCCAACAGGTATCAGCTTCTGATTGATTTAAAATTTATAGGCTTTTTTTTTTCAGTAAATTAATGATTTGGTCACTCAACGATAACAAATGCTTCAATTCGCTAAAAGATGAAATTGTATGATTTAGTCACTGAAAGATACAATCACAATGGATTTAATCCTTTTATTAAGGGTACTAATCAAAATTTAATGACATTTGATATAGTTTTTTTATTTTCTTAAAATAACAATAAATGACGGTGAATTCATGTGGAGTCTACTGAAGAAATCTTACTTTTGAACCAATAGAACTAATTTCAATGCTTGATTTTCCTTACCACCTCACCCCATTTCATCAATTTCCACCTCATTAATGACCACCTCACCCCACTTTCCTTGAAACTCCCAATCAAGCCTTTAAGTTATGAAATGCAATAAATGTGATACTACTACTGTCTAAACAGCTACAATCACCTGCTTATGATCTTTTAGCACATAATCCACCTCATTGCTTTGAGTAAGGATTAACGAATTATGTACTGAGCTGGGATTCCCATCCTGATTCTAATGACTAGCTATGTTCTAACTTCAAACTATCCACAATATTGCAGGGGTAAACCGCTATTTCACGTTGTGCTCCACTGACTATCTAGCAATTGGTGGGGGAAGTCATCGTGCGCTTTCTTTGGATAGTGATCTGTAAGAATTCTGTCCTTTCATTCTGCCGTCTTTTATTTATTTTTTTCCTTCTCAAATTTATTAGCCTCCCTTTTATTAATATATCATTTCACCTGATTTCTTTTGTTGAAAATAAAACTTGTCCTATCTGCTTCAGATTGATGGGTTCTAGTTCAGTCTCAGAAACTTACGGGAATCCTTGTCTTGCACATTCTGAGGACTTTGACGTGAAGGAAGTAGAGGTAGGTGCACATGTAGTTCTCACTCAGTCGCACTTGGACAAACCTATTGATTGTAATTTGGAACGAAACATTTATCCAAAAACTAATCAGCTAAATACTCACTCATCTATGCAGTTGTGGGGCTTTGTATATGCTTCTAAGTATGAAGAAGTTCTAGAATCAACCAGGACAGAGGTACCAGGAATCTGTCGAACTACCATTGGTATGTATCTGCCGTGAGTGACTAAAGCGTTGCAGCTTGTATTGTATATAGTGGTCATGCAGCAAGAATTCTGACAGTTTATATCTTGTGAGAAATGCCAAGTTGATGAAATATGACAGAAATTGTATGCATTCAACTATGTTATCACAATGTAATGTGTAAATATTTACCCAGTCTGTATATATGGTGTTAAGTCCTATGATTAAATTGCCAACCCTGCGTAGAATGCATATTGGAGTAACGTTATATAACCAGCGTTTTCATACTCTATCAGATGAAAGAATACGATCCTTGATATCCGGAGACAATATGGAAACACTATTGTAGAAGTAATACAAGATGCAATCATACTCCTATCATGTAGGTTCTGAAATATTAAAGGCCTATTTGGGATTGCCCATCTGGAGTACTTTTTTTTTCTTGTTTATTTTAAACTAAAAATACTTCCTGCACTAAATTGATTTATTTGTTTTTGCTCATGCAAACGATTTCATTTTTTCAAACTCCATTTATTTCAAAATCTATATTCTTTCAGTATTCAATTACCGATACATCCTTACAGATCCAGGGTTTAAACTTAACATTTAGAACTAGTCAACTATCGTTTAAATACACACAGAATCCAGGGTACACTTCAGCAATGTAGAGATTTCCAAGGCTACTAGGTGCTGTTCTGTCTTTTTCTTCGCGTCAGTAATAAGCTTGTGTTTTTTACTACATAACTTTTTTCAAGAGGATCCGTTGATAGGATTGGCACCTTTTGCTTCCTCTTGTTCCTTGTATGCCGCTTCATGAACACCAAGGGCTGCACGACCGGAAGGGTCAGGATTTTTGGACCATGATGCATCCCATTCCAAAGCTTTTGCAGTACTGCATGCTACACTTGGGCCTCCTGGAACTGTTGACCTAGCAGCACTCTGTACCAATAGTTGAACATGATGATAATAAGATTGTGTTTGGTCCAGTATTAAGTTGGTAAGCAAGTGATGATCAATTGGACTGAAGATAAAAAATTAGAAAAATATACCCACATTTTAGTCCTTAGATTAAATGAGCTCTATCATTTTAGTCCTTGAATTTTTTAAATATTTGGTTAGTTTTCAAAAAATTTATGACTCGTTAGAAGTTAATCTCTATGTGAATATCAGTGTACAACTTAGTCCCAATAAGGATTAAATTGTAACGAGTCATAAATTTTCAGAGACTAAACCAAAAAGTTTTTAAAATGTAAGGAATAAAATAATAGTGCCTATATCATTCAAGGACTGAATTAATAATTTTCTCAAAAATAAAAAAAAATAAAAAACTAGCATAAGGTTCTGAAGAACTAGTAAGAAGGAATAAGATGAATCCACCTTTGGAAAGAACTTCTCAAACATTGTCCTGTAGTAGTATGCTTCTTTTGTGGTGGGAGTGTTTTCTGGATACACAAAGCTTGCATTCATCAACATTGCGTCTGTTACCTGAGGGATTATACAGGAGAAAATGTCCATTAAAATTGAAGATAGCTAAAACAATTCACTAATGCGGCATCAAATGGAAAGAGAAAGATGATTCTTGACGTCCCAAGTGAGCAACCTTACTTGGTTGTTGGCATGCTCCTTCAAGCCATCAATCCAGCTGTATCCGACACCGTCACTGAATTGCTCCTTCTGCCTATACAATATGTGCTGCAATTCGTCCAGGAAAAATAAATAAATAAGTTAACTTCTTTGAAGACATGCGAGTTCCCCAATATGAAACCAAAATAAAACATAAATTTGATACAAACCTTTGGTAAAAATGGTTTCTGATCATCATCAAATGCATTGCGTACAACCCACTTCTCTATCCTTCCAAGATCAGGTTTTATCTGTGCAATGTGATATAAATTTCATAATATGATTAAAAAGATTATAAGTTTAAATTCATTTGTCAATAAAATAAAAACTACACAGACAACTTCACTACTGTCCACAGAAACATTGTACACCGTGGACTACTACCCCAGGCTTCCACCTAAAAGTAATATCGTGTAAATTTTAATGAACCTAAGGAAGGAAAGCATAAAATTTTCCTTCGGTCTCGTAAATATCAGAAGAAAATTGTGGAATCCAATGCTTATATATAAGTAACCCCACTAACACACATTTTAATTCATTTCCAGCAAAGTAAAAAATCTCAATCAACAACAAAGGCACTGCAATCACATGACAGACTTGGGCTGATCTAGAGCTTTGATAAGAGGAGCATTATGTAAAGGTAAAACTACCATTTTCCACTCTGGATCCATGCTCATGGCTATGTTGATGAATTCTTTATCCAAGAATGGTACACGCGCCTCTAAACCCCAGGCTGAAGTTGATTTATTGGCTCTCAGGCAATCATATAGATGTAGAGCTTTAATCTATCAATTGACAAAAGCCAGAAAAATTTCAAATTATGGATGTCATAAGGATGCATTGACGAAAAATCTAATGGGGTAAGCACTTAATTTTGGTAACAAAATACTAAGCAGCAAAAGGACATAATGTCTGTACCTTTCGACATGTTTCTTGGTGAAACTCTTCCTTGTTAGGTGCCTTGTGGAAATACAGGTAACCTCCAAATATTTCATCTGAGCCTTCTCCAGAAAGAACCATTTTCACTCCCAAGGATTTAATTTTTCGAGACATAAGAAACATAGGAGTGCTTGCTCTGATAGTTGTTACATCATATGTTTCAATATGGTAAATGACTTCTTCAAGTGCATCTATACCTTCCTGAGATAGCAAAGAGAAAAATTTACTCCTCCGAGCAAAAGTAAAATCTTTTGTTAAATTGAAAAATGAGAAGATAAGATAATGGAAGACAGTTACCACCTGAACAGTGAAATGAAATTCATGGTGACGAGTACCAAGATAATCTGCTACCTCTCTAGCAGCTTTCAAATCCGGCGATCCCTGAATATGGGAGATGTTAAAACTTCAAGCATATAAATTGGCAGAAACCAGAAAAAAATCTGGCACCACTCATTTTCATTCAAAATAAGAGAAGTATTCTGACCTTCAAACCAACAGAGAAGGTATGTAACTGTGACCCCCACTGACGAGCAGCTTCAGATTCAGCCAAATGACGGTTGGCAACAGCAGCAACAAGCGATGAGTCGAGTCCTCCAGACAAAAGAACTCCGAATGGTACATCAGTCATAAGTCTCTTAACTACAGCCTGGACGACAAGGAAGGTTAAGCCATGCTATCAGTCAGTCTATGAGTCCCAAAAACACTACAAGGAAGTCCTCAAACATGCAATAGCAGAAGGAACCGATATTGACTGTTCTCCTTCATAAACTGGCACATATAATTAATAAATAAAATCTTTACTTCAAGAACTATTATAGGTCCACACTCCGTACATAATTAGACAATTATTATATAGAAAACTTTTACTGCACGTAAACCTACTAAAACTTTGTAGCCAACATATTTGGTCTATGCCTCCTTGGATAATCAAATTCAACAGATACAATGATAAAATTCATAGATACAAGTTCATATACCCTGCAAATATTAATTATATCTTCAAAAATGGGCACAGAGAAGTTTTATTCAAATATGCATTTTTTGCTTATATACCTCTGGGTTTGTGTGACTTTTCAGTTTTTCCTGAATTAAGTCTCAAGCCGAAGTTGAGCTGTTGATTAAATAAATTTCAATGGATTTAGTTTCTTGCGACAATGGCGAGAGCTACTGCTAAGAGATATAAATATAATTTTTAAAATATGCAATTTTCAGGGAGATCTGAAGAAAATCAAAGCATTAATTTTAACCAAGGGAGTAAAACTGAATTTTCAGTACAACAAGTTGTAGAGAAACTAGAACATAGTAGCTAACCTTTTCAAACGCCTCACGTAAAATCAAGGGGTCATATGGGGTTGATGGAATGTTCTCTGAGAACCATGGTGGGTTGTACCACCTTCTTAGTGCTCCTGATAATGCAACAAACTTAATAGTATACATAACTGGTTTAATATATAAAGAACTGAAGCAAAACAAAGAAAAGGATGAAGATCACAAAATTCATCAATGAATCTAAGTAAGTGGAAGTTTTCATTATATTTAAATGTGTAATATAGTGAACAGAAGGATGAGACTTTGAATACCCTGTTTGCTGGAATATATATGCCCAGGAGGAAAAGATATGAATCTCTCACAATCATCACTCAAAGCTTTCATTTCAGATGCAAACCATACAGATCCTGCAAATAAATCAGCAATTCAATATGTAATATATCTGTTTTTGTTCATATGATAGAAGATATATAACAAACATATCAGTTGTGGTCAAAAAGTCACATTGAATCAGTGATGGGCTAGATAAATAATTATCTTCCATCCAAAAGTGGGGTTTATACAGAATAGAACAAAAGAGGGAGAGATACTTAAGTAACATGCCTTGGAAGAGACATAATATGTTTCAAACTGAAAGCACTAATGAATTCCAAAGGATTTTATGAAGTCAACTTAATGGTCTTCTAGAAAATTTAGCACAGAATTTTATGAAATCAGGACAATCCTACCAACTTTAAGTACCTTCTCGAGTTACATAAAGTTAGGAAGTAAATTAAATGCTATCATTGCGATTAATTTCTCATACAGCAGATTATTTAACTTAATCTGATCAATGGGAAACTCAATTAGAAAGGCAGTGACACCAGCCAGAGTAAAGTGGTGTAAAGTCTATTAGACTGATTTTCCTCCAAATAAGGTTAGTTTCTTGACATATATCATGTTGTCAACCTATGATTTTATTGCCTTCAGTTCAATATTCACATCATTGTAGTAAGACTATCATGTATATTTTAGCACAAATTCTTATATATGACCATCCAAAACCTATTATTAGACTTATTAAGCAGCAATTGAATATATACCAAATTACCAATGTAAAGCCACATACCATCAAGACCCCAGCCAATGTAAAGAGGAACAATGCCGATAGCATCACGAGCTGCGATGAAGCTTTTATCTCTAGTGTCAAGAAGGACAAAGGCGAACATGCCATCCAACATATCGACAAATTCTTCTCCATATTCTTCATACTAACATGATTATAAGTTTTAACAAGTAAACACGAGGAAACAAATAAAGAAAAGCTGCGTTTAATTGGAGAAACTTCATTATTTATAAAAATAATATGTCAATCACAAGGTTTCTCAGGTTCTTGAACACTTACAAGGTGGGCAATCACTTCACAGTCACTTCCAGTTCGAAACTGATGAGAAGTCAGTTTCTTTCTTATTTGGGCATGGTTGTATATCTCCCCATTTACCTAATAACATTGTTCCGACGGGAAATTATTTATATATTAGTTCAACAACTAAGAAAGATTAATATAATAATATAAGAAAAGAATAGCAACAATGGGAAGAGTGAGGACTGAGGAGTAAAAAACATAATAATAAAATGTGGTTTGTTTGAAAACCTTGAACATTCTGAAAAAGTACTTTTGGTGCCTATATTCTCAAAGCTCTTAAAAAGAGAAAAAACAGGCAACTCTGTACAAATCTAAGAAAAAAGATGGTTTTAAAGGGGGAAAAAATTCCCATTTGCTTGGTTGCAGACCCTATATTAGGCCAGACAGATGATAGAAGCATGTAAATAGCAGTCATACAAAACCAGACCCTTGTTCTCACTGAATTAATAGTGAGTATTGACAACACGTGTACGCATGTGTAAAGATTTTCGTTATACGCACTGAGAGAAGCAAAGCATTTTCTAATGAATACCCATAAACAATAGACGAGTACATAAATTCTATCGCGTAAACATACTCACAGTAACAACAACAGTCTTATCTTCGTTATATAGAGGTTGATCCCCTGAGGTAGGGTCTACAATAGCCAGCCGTTGATGAGCAAGATAACAATTCTCGTGGCAATGCAAGCCACTCCAATCAGGACCTCTATGCCGTAACCTACATTTTCAAGCACACCAAAAACAAAAGATTCAGAAAGCTGACGATTCTGTCGCCTAAATCAATTAATTACCTCAAGAAACAAATAGAGCGAGGCATCATGCAAAAACAGAAAAAGAAAAGAAAAACAATTATCCTATAATGGCAATAACATATATGAAGCTCATTAGCACAAAATGGTTAAAATACTAACGTATCTATCACAGAAAAAACCTATTGTAACTTGCAGCCGTGGATCAACCTCAGGATTTTGGAAGCAAGACAAATCACTAGTGATAATACAAAAGATAGAACAGGTTTCGATAAAATCCAAAGGAGGAAAAGAAAAAGGAAATGCATGAGTAGAGAAATCATCACCTCCTAGATAACTCGACGATACGAGAACGCTTGGCCTGAGAATTGTCGATGCAACCCAAGACTGCAAGTATTCCACACATGGCGGCTACACTTGTGTATACAGAGAGGGAAAGGGAGGAAAACGAAGCTAAAATGACAGCTTCAGAAAACTCAACACACACACTGTGATTTACTTTATATTTCTTTTTCAGTTTTTCCTTTTTATTATTTTTTATTACAGAAAGGCCACAGATTCTTACTTCCTGTCAGAAGATTCTTTATTATATTAATTTTATTCAGTGAGGTGTGTCCAAAAAACATTTAGGCTAAAGTACAAATTTGGTCCCATATCTTTTGCTTAGTTCCCAATTTGGTCTTATATCTTTTTTTGTTGCACTTTTGGTCTCATATCTTTGGGTCAGGTTCTAATTTGGTCCCATATCTTTTTTTGTTGCATATTTGGTCCCATATATTTAGGTTAATTACATAATTGGTCATATATCTTTGGGTCAAATTTAAAAGTAGTCTCATATATTTACAAAAGGATCAACTAATGGTTGATCTTTTTTATAAATATATAGGACTAATTCTGCAACTTGACTAAAAGATATGAGGCCAAAAATGATATGGGACCAAAATTGGGACCTTTTGCAAAAATATATGACCAAAATTGCAACAAAGAAAGATACAAGACCAAATTGGAAACTGAGGAAAAGATATAGGACTAAATTTGTACTTTGGCCAAAAATTTATTTAGTGAGATGTCTCGTATTTAAGTACTAAGAAATATTAAATTGTCGATGGAATCTTCTTTTAGGGGTTTTGTCAGCACCCAATTCCAGTATGGATTCTCCTCCTCTTTTTTTATTTTTGTGAAGAATCCCACTGTTCAGGTCAAATTGCGCATGCGGGAGAATTTCGGTGGGTCGAAACTGGAAATTCATAAAGGAATAAAGAATTTAACTAAATTTTTAATTTAGTCCGTTCTTTTATTTTTTTAAAAATCAGTCTTTATATTTTTTAATATTTATATTTTAATTATTCATACTTAATTATATTATAATGCTATTTATTTAAAAACTCATATAAAAATAATTTATCCTAGACTTTTATATTTGTCATATGCTATCTTAATTAGTTTTAAGAAAATAATTATATTATGAATTTAAATTTTAAGGACCAAAACTTAAACATTTGAAAAGTATAGGGATAATTTTTAAAAAAAATGTAGGGATGAAGTTAAAATGTTAAGTAAACTATAGAGATCAATTAATTGCTTTTCTGAAAAATAAATATAAAAGTTTAATTTGATTATATTTTAAAAAAATTATCAATTATAGAATAATACAAAATTTTAAAATATTTTGTATCATATATAAAAAAATTATCAATTATAGAATAATAAAATATTTTTTACCACTAGCTGATGGGGTGCCTTGCATGTCCCTTCCCAACACTTTGACCATATGCCATTTCTTTTTTTTGCCAAAACAAAACCATATGCTATTAAGTATGGCCAGAGGAATTTACTGATATTTATTTTTATTTAGACTATCAAAAGCTTCTGCACATTGTCTAATATGAGAACCAACTTTAAGTAGGATTGCTTAAATTAAAGTATCAATAGTTTGATCTTTCCATTATTAAAGCAATAGAGTTCATGATATAAAGTTTTGGAATACTTCAGTGATTTAACCGATACATTTTCTCATTAGCTACTCTTCCAATATGCTATCATCGAAGCAAGGTCTTTTATAATCTTATTTGTGTACATTTTCATACAGTATAGAGAAAGAATGAAAGAGATAGAGAGAAGTGTGAATCCCACTATTATTTTCTCTCTATACTGCACAAAATATACATGGCAGAGGATTCCCTCTCTGCTATCATCTAGTTGATTCATGAGAGGGGGCAATCTAACCATATAACTCTAGAAAAGCTACATTATATTCTAGAAAAAACATGCTTTAATGTCTCTACTCTAGGAAAGAGTCACATACATTGCTATTGATGTGATGATCATTAAGACCTCAGATCTCCACAAGGAATTGCTCTATGCATATGCTTCCAAGACTTCAACCAAATATCAGAACTCCCTTTGGTAGCTAGCTTGAGTTTCCAAAAGTCCTTTTTAGGAAAGTTATGATGAGATGTCTTACATTTTCCAAATTTTTTTCATAAAAAGGGAACTTCATTGAAATAAAAACATCCAGGATTACATAGATTACAAAGCAAATTAACCAACTCCTATTCTACGGGGGTAACAAGTCCCCACAAAATCAGCAAAAAAAATTACAAATAGAAATGCAGGCATCCTATCAAAAACAAACAAGTCAAAAGTATCCTAAGAAGAAGATTTTGCAAAGATGTGCACATTGGTTCCCTTCTCTATGGACATGATGCAACTCAAACTAATGGAGGGCGTCAAGTTTTGACCTGCAATAAGAGACAATAGCACGATAAATCGATAATGATGAGATGTGGGGCAATGATCACTTTTAAGGAGATCAATTGCATGAGAGCAATCAAATTCTATAATGAGGTTGAGATAACCAGCTTGTAAAGCAAGATCCAGACCAATATAAATGTCTTACATTTTCCAATTCAAAATGCAATATCCATTAGCCTTTAGCCATTGAATTCATTCTGTCAATTGATTTGGACCAGAGAAGCCTATTCTCTTAATGTGCGAAAGGGATTTTTCACAATTCCCTGCTTCTTTAGACAATTAGCCTTGATCTTAATTTTCAAGTTTTTGAATCCTAAGAATGAAAAGATGTGATTACTACGGCCCCTAAAATCATATTTTTAAAAATATGATTACTAAGAATAAAAAAATAATTCATATACTAAGGCCCCTAAAATTTACTCATAGAACAAAGAGATTTTTTTTTATTAAATAACAAAGATGTTGTTTTGAAATATGTAAAATTAAATTCACGGAAAACAACTACGATGGGACCACGGATCATTAAAGAACGATAGGCAAAAATGAAAAGGATTCAAACTTCCATAGGGTGTCCATAGATTTCTTCCTTATGGTCGTGGTCCTTCGATGGCAATAACTATGTGAAATTAAAAGTTAAAAGTGCTTATGATATGATCAGCAAGAGACATCCATCTAATAATATATTTAAGATTATTTGGACTATAAATGTTCCATAAAGGGTCAAAATTTTTATTTGGCAAATTGCTCACGATAGAATCCTTACCAGGGATCGGTGTAGTAGATGGTTTGGCTCTTCTGCTAACTGTGTTCATTGTCCCAATCAGGTTGAGTCAACTCTTCATGTACTAAGGGACTGTTCTCAGGCTTCTTCACTGTGGAACAAAGTTTTAGACCCAACTCAGTTTGACATTTTTTATAATAATTTCAATTTAGCAAACTAGATTCTAATTAATTTAAACAATACTTTTTCTTCTGTTTTTGAGTTTGATTGGAGGCAGGTCTGGGCTATCTCTTGCTGGAACCTTTGGAGATGGAGGAATGATACTCTCTTCAATTCCGGCAGCAACATTCCTAGAGATCCTTGCCTTGCCGCCATTTCTCCAGTTCGTGAGTTTAATGACAGTGTTTATTTTTTGAATACAGGTATTGATAAAATTCAGAAAAATTGTGTTGAGGTTACCTGGACTAGACCGAGGGAAGGTTGGTTGAAGCTCAATACGGATGGAGCTCGGGATCAAAATTCCGGTCATACTGGTTGCGGGGGTTTGCTGAGAAATTCAGATGGTGCTTGGATCTTGGGGTTTTCGAAATACCTGGGAAATTGCTCTGTTTTGAAGGCTGAGTGTTGGGGTTTACTTGAGGGGATTCGCTGTGCAAGGGAAGTCGAAACTCAAGACCTGGAAATTGAGTGTGATTCCTTGCTTATGGTGGACGCCGTAAATGATCTTAAGCCTCTTGGAGCTGAAATAGATATGATTGTTAGGAGAATTCATGATTCTCTAAGAAATTTTAGGAGATGGACTTTGAAGCATAAGTGGCGAGAGTCTAATACCTGTGCCGATTTCCTTGCCAGAATGGGTCGGGATGATGGTGGCGCCGGTGAGGTTGTGCGCTACCTGCAGCCGCCGCGGGAGATGAGTCTCCTTCTTCTCCATGATGTTGCATCTATAAGTTTTCCTAGGGTTGTTTGAGTGTGTCGGTTTGTGCCTCCTGGATGTTGGGGGGTGTTTGTGTCTTTGCGTTTCTTTTTCCTTTGTGGGCTAGCCCATCGTTTGTCTACCAAAAAAATAACTATGTGAAATTTTCAGATTAAGCAAACAATCATGAGAAGAAGACAGAAGATGATAATAAAGAAGAAGACCACAACATAAAGGAGCACTTATTAGTTTTTTTATATATAATATATATAACTAATTTTCGAAGACTAATCTTATTTGAGTCGAGAGTGAACAATTAAAATCTTTTAAACAATGTCAAGTTCAGGACCCGAATCTAGATCCCTTAACTTGAATGCAACTCGCTTATGATTGCATCAAACATTTGTGATACTTATCAGTCTTTTCATTAAGCAAAGTAGAAAGAAAATAATTGAAGGATTGGGAACTAAAGATGTCATTATTTACGGGACTAAAAAATAAATGAACCTGTCTTTCAATGACTAAAAAGTGCTTTTCCTCCAATAAAAATCTCCCCAGGTACTCCCATCACATCTGCTCAAGCACGCGCTACTAATGAGTAATGACTCACACACTACTCACTAGGCATTAGTCAATCACGACGAGCTCATTCCAAACGACGCCGTCCACTAGGCATGGCTTTGCTTTTTTCTTTTTTTTTTTTTTGGTAGGCATAGCTAATTAGCTATATAGCATAGCATAATTGTACCTTCCCCACATGCCAAGAAAGAAAAAAAAGAACATTTTCGTTCTCGTTCGCTTTGGCTGTTCCGCTAGGCGAATGAGATTAGCATCGTATCGCATCGCACCAGATCAATAGCAGAGAGAGAGTGAAGAAAAACGAAATTGTGACAAAAAAGTCAACTGAAGTACTCAAGGTCGCCATTAATGGCGGCAGCTAAGTCCAGAGGTGCCACTCTAGGCTCGAACCGGATGAATGCGAGGATTTGGGGCTACTCGATTCTTCTCACTCTGCAATATGGAGCTCAGCCCTTGATTTCCAAGCGATTCACCAGGTGTTGTTGCTAATTTACTTCTACGAATTTAATTGCCTTTTCCTTTTTGCTGTATCAATATCTGGTTTTCTTGATTCTCAGACTGTTCAGTATCTTGCATGTCATATAATCTAGTGATTGTTAACGAGGGCCATTTAGAAAATCAAGATCACTTAACTGTTTGCCCTAGCAAATTCTATCAACCAAAAAATAAAAAGGGACAAGAAAATCTGCAAACTGATTTTCAATTTCAATAGCGAAGTTTAAGCAAAATTGTAAAAATAAAAATAAAAATAATAGGATGCTCAAATATACCCCAAGTAATCCATGCAATGGGGGGGCTTTATAAGTTGAGACATTGCTTTCTTTCTTTTGAAGCTATTCAATGGAGTTGTGGAGGCCTAGTTAGGGATCTAGATATCCAAGTTAGCAGCATTCATATTGACTTTTAATTGGGTGTTAGAGATCAAAATAAAATAATAAATTAATGAAGATATGAATATGATTTATAGCATAGGCTGAGAAAGTGAAATGCAGACCTCAGAATTTGAGTGAGAAACCAAGCTCAATTTTATGTTCTTGTCTACTAGTCTATTTCTTCATAATGGACAGAATTTTTCAGGACCATCCATGCAGTTATGCTATTTCAAGTTAGGATAAATAATATTAATTCAAACTTATCACATGCTGGTTAAGTGCTATTGATTTTTATGAGAACTGGTCTGTTTGTTTTTCCATCTGGATCATTATGATTGGGACGTGTTCTCTGGTCATATCTTCACTGTAGTTCGACTAGAGGAGACTGTATTTTGATGTGTTAAATCAGCTGCCTACATAAAAGCCTTACATTTAACTGAGGAATTTATCTTCAAGTAATTTCCCTGTGCATTAAGCATTAACTATTTGCAATAGTAAATGGCTAGCGAACGTGTCTTATATTAACTTCATTTTCACTTCCTCCCGCAGACAAGAAGTAATTGTAACTTCATCTGTTTTGACATGTGAGATTGTAAAGGTAATCTGTGAACAATTTTGTCTTGGTGAGAACACATGGACTATGTATTGTGCATTAATTATTTGTTGGGAAAAAATTCATATTCATTTAATATGCTTTTTAGGTTATATGTGCCTTGTTTTTCATGGCAAAAGGGGGTAGTTTAAAGAAAGCATACAAGGAGTGGACTTTGGTTGGTGCATTGACTGCATCAGGACTTCCTGCAGCTATTTATGCCCTTCAAAATAGTTTGTTGCAAATTTCTTACAGGAACCTTGATTCACTCACATTCTCAATGCTGAATCAGACGAAAATACTTTTTACTGCATTCTTTGCTTATCTTATACTGAGGTATATCACTGACTTTACTGTCCTTCATATTTATGTTCTGTCCAACAAAATTGTCATCTGTTAGCCTTTTACGTGGTTTGACTTAATAGCTAATATTGTAAAGCATCTTGGTAAATCAGGAATGATTATTTATATTATTGATCAATCCCTTTATTATTGGAATTGTGATATGAATTATTTTCTCATTGGTTGATATTTTAACGTTAGGATCTCTGGGGCTGACAAGGGTAGTCTCCCCTTGAGATGGGTTACTGGTTTTACTGAACTGAAAGAATTATTGTTTCTGAGTTCATAATTTAAATTGAGTGCTTGCTGGTGTTTTTAGGTGTTGGGTATCCTGCCATGTAGTTCAATTACAAAAACAATTCTAGTTATGAACAACAAATTCATAACATGATCCTTTTGTTCTGTTTGTCAGTGAGTGTGTTCTATGTAGCTGAACTTTCTTGTTTTTACACCTCTTCCATCTTACATCCTCCATATCTTTTGCTCTAAATGTTCTCTCCTTTTTCTTTCTTGCTCAGAACTTGCGTTTCATTTCTGCTGATATCCCCGTTCTACACTAGTGTATTTGAAATTTGAATTGGTTTCAGTTCATATCATATTGAGTCTGGATTTGTCAAAGTAAAAGGGATAGGAAATACAATGGTATAGTGAGGTGCTTATTTCAATGCCTTTTATTTTTATTTAATTTTCTTTTGGGGAATGAAGGGGTTGCATTGAAGGGGCTTGCTACAATGCCATGGATAATCTTAGCGAGGATGGTTTTTTTTTTTCCTACATTGCTTTTTCTTTATTCAATTTGTTTGGTTCTTTTTTATGTAAACCTTTGGCATTTATGAATTCTAATTTCATCAATTTAGCTTATGGTCCTAGACCAGTGAAGGACTTGTGGTTACTTTGTCAGGAAAATATGTGCTTTGATCTTTCATTTTGTTTATTAGGACAAATTCCAAGTATTATGATTATAGAGGTTGTTAGTTGAGCTCTTTCTTGATAATTATGTATTATCAACCGAGTGCTTGAAGTGTTTATTTCTTTTAAGTTAGTATTATTAAATAGGTAGTTTACATGTTAGAATTTTGTAATAGACAAATAATATTTTTGCCTAGGCCTTGCATGGTATCTTATTTATACCCTTGCTTGTTTGGAAATTTCTCTTGTAAAGCATCTTATATGCCATAAACCCTTTGGAAAAGGCAAATCTGGAAAAACTTTTTCCTTGATAATTGATATAATAATATGCTTGGTTGATCTGCTTGTATGGTTGTTTTCATGCACTTCGGTAATGAATTTTTCTCAATATTGAAATAGCTCTTCAGTGCCCCCTCCCCCAAACTGTGTTCCCCACCCAATAGAGTCTTTCCTTGAGTAAGAGAGGATGCTAAAGTGTTTATCTTAGTTAATGGAGATTAGAAATGTCATTGAATTTTACTGATGGGATGAATGAATATTATTTTGTGGCTTGAATTTAAATGTCTAAGTAGAAGTGCTTTACTTGGTGTCAAATAAAAGCTTGAGGGTGTTCAAGGCATCTGATAATAGTCATACAGGCAGAAACAATCAATTCAACAAATTGGGGCTCTGTTCTTGTTGATAGTCGCAGCAGTTCTTTTAAGCATTGGTGAAAGCTCTGGCAAAGGTTCTTCGGGTCTTAATACTGATAAGATATTATTCTATGGAATTATTCCAATATTAATTGCTTCAGTGCTCTCTGGATTGGCTTCTGCCTTGTGTCAATGGGCCTCTCAGGTTACCAGAATGTTTTAGTCTCAGATTTAAATTCCTCTATTTGTTGTTCATTCTCGTATAACTGATCATTTTATCACAGGTTAAAAAACACTCGTCCTACCTGATGACTATAGAGATGTCCATTGTTGGATGTTTATGCTTGCTTGTCAGTACCTTGAAATCTCCAGATGGCAAAGCTATCAGACAGAATGGATTCTTTTATGGCTGGACCCCTCTAACTTGGGTAATATATATATATATATATATATATATATATATATATATATGTTGGTATTTGANATATATATATATGTATATGTTGGTATTTGATTTTCTTGGAGTTATTTCTCAGTACCTACATATTGATGTCAAGCTTGAATTGTGCATTGTGAAAGCCACGACAACCATAACATAGGTCTAAAATACTTGAAAGGTTCTTATTTTGGTCTCCTTGACCAAGCATGTGCATTTAGTTGTAACTTGAAAGGTTTGACTGAAACTTTTCATGGCCCAAAAAGGTTTCTCTTGATTGAGTTTATTCCAACTTTATGTTGAGCCTCGTTTTCTCCACAAACTCATTTTGCCATAAATTTGTGATTCAAGTAAATTATTTTCACCAAGTTAAATTTCACACCATAAGTTTCATATAAAGTTGAGTTGTATTATTGAAGGAAAATTATAATTATACAATTTTCATAACGTGGGAAATTCTAGTGTCTTGATCTTTGGTATTTGATCTATATGCTTGAGAGAGCCTTTTCAATAGATGTTACTCATTAATCTCTACTTCAAACAAGTTACAAATTGTTATTTTTTCTTTGCAGATCCCAGTGATTTCCAATGCTCTTGGTGGAATTCTTGTAGGTCTAGTCACAAGCTATGCTGGTGGTGTTAGAAAGGTAATCATCTGGTTAATTCAGAGGAAAAATATTTTAAGCATCTGAAGCAATTACAGAAAGTTGAAATCAAGGACTGTGTATCCTTGATTTCTTATACTATGCTAGTGTAACAGAGTAATATTGCTACTTATAACAAAGTTGAAATCAAGGACTGTGTATCCTTGATTTCATATACTATGCTACTTACAAAATGGCACTCTCTCATGATTTAGCCTAATTACTTTGTAGGAAACATCTGGGAGGTGGTCTTCATTTTTGTTCAATTTTATATCGTATAAAGGTATTTACAGCAACCGTTGTTCTGATGATGTTGCAGGGATTTGTCATTGTTTCTGCGCTTCTAGTTACAGCGTTGCTGCAGTTCATTTTTGAAGGAAAACCACCTTCTATGTTTTGCCTTGTGGCTCTTCCACTTGTGGTCAGTAGCATTTCAATATACCAGAAATACCCTTATCAGATAAAGAAGAAGGAGGCATAAAGTCTAACCGCCATAGGATGGGGAAGAAAACATATTAATTCCCAACTGATACACCTTTCTTTTTATGTAGAATGTAACTCGTAGATGAGAGACAGACATTCTTTTCAAGATCTGATTGAACTACTATTCGAAGGAATTAGGATGTTATCCAGGGATTGCTTTTTTAATATTTTTTAACATCTGAACGACGTATATAGTTCGCCTGTACAAAACAATGTTGAAACTTGAAAGTTGAGGAAAAGCATTTTTATAGTTTGTGTCATTTACCTTTTTCTCAAATTGTGTCGTTTACCTTTTTATAGTATTGGTACAGTAAGGAGGGTGTTCAATTCATTTAGAGATATTCTGAAATGCATTCATATTCCCGTTGTCACATTCGTGCATGGCGTGTGTAATAATATTTTTGTAATAAGTGCTTTAAATCTCTCTCTATATATATAGGGTTAGTCTAAAATGCAAAGTTTGATTCTTGACATGGGATGCAAATGCTGATGTAGCATTGATATAATTTAATGCTGAAAAATAATAAAAAAAATAATAAATTTTTTAACCAATCACAACTGTGTATGGAGTCACACCACTACTTACATACAACTAACTCTTTCATGTGTCATTATTTTATTGGCTCATGACTCATTGCATCCCATGTTAAGATTGCATTATAGACTTACCCATATATATATATATATATTCTTCTTTTGATCGAAGAAGCTAAGATTAAGAGCCAACTGTCCAATTATCTTTCTAACTGCCTTATTCTTTGATGGCCGTCATGCCCGGTTTAAACTTTAAACTATATCAACAATTTAATTGACTTGTAAAATTTAATCAATTTTAGAGATATGAAATCGTAAAAATTTTAGTTCTTACGGGTTAAACCACAGTTTTGACAACATTACATATATATATATATATATATAATTACCTCCAGTGTAGGCCTCAGAGAACTCGGATTGCGCCAACTTAGAGGATTCTAAGCTGTGCACAATGGCTTATTACACATGTAAGCCTGCAGACATATTTGATTTATTTAAGCAGTACCTTTCTTTATCAAGCATCTGCAATTAAGGGTGTTTGGAATTGAGTTTTTCTTATTTAGAATAAAGATATTTTAATATCCCATACAAAACAAAATAATTTCCCGCGAAAATGTTATATTTGTCTAGAGTAGTTGCTGTATGGTGAATACTAGTGATTTTATTTACCGAAAAAAAAAACTTCATTATTCATTTAAATTTCAGTGTCCTCATGATTAGCTGTGCCATTCACTTAATCTTTGCTAGTTCAGATTTGAGGAGCACTTGCTGCCGTACCTCTTCTTGCATTGACCAAGGACCAAACATTACAGAAGGTTAGATTATTGTTCTTTGCTTCTGCATACATTTCAAGGATTATAAGCTTTTGGTTTCATAGGCAAATGGATGCTACACAAAGCTCTTTTCATTTTATTTTATTTCAAAGTTTTTTTGTCCAAAGACAATAACCAGATATCAAATAGGCTATCTGAGTCCAGAGACTTACTGTATAGTGATAGGATGTTCATGTATGGACTAGCAATGAGTCATAGATTTTTGGGAAACTAAATCAAGTATTTCAAAAAATCAAGAACTAAAATGATAGCACATATATAATCTAGGGACTAAATTATTAGTTTACTCAATAAACAAATAAGTACCACAAATAATGTGTTGCTAAAACCAGAATTTTAGAAGCCAGAAAACTTAGGACATTGAGACCCTTCTTACAGAGTTGCTTCTAAGTCTACTAGGGTTTGGCGACTTAGGTTTATCCTGTGACCTTTCTACAGTCTCATCCCCATCTGGTTTTGCATGAAAGGATTTCTTAATCTTCCTCCAATTAAGACTCCAGCTCAATGAATTCTTTGGTTTGTTGTTGTTGTGGCTCAGCTTTTCATACTCCCTCTGCAACTCAGAGTAATCATCATGCAATTCTACCATCTTTGACTTCACATTCTCAAGTTCTAATTTGAGAGTTTGAATCTCCATGTTTGTAGATGATTGGTTTGCTTCTTGTTCAGAGTTGTCTACACTTACTGCTGGCTCCTTTTCTTGCATTGCTTCCCTCATCTTTACTTGCTCTGTAAATAGAACCTGCAAATCTCTTGTAGTTTTGTTCAGACATCTATCCTATATTATGTCTCTGACCCATTCTGGTATAAAATGAAATTCCACATAAAACTTATCTATTCTAAAAAATGCTTGCCATGTGTCCCATTTTCAAGATCAACTCCATCACATTTCTAAACTCATTCTATCCACAATTTTAGTATCCTCTGCATCTACAGTTATTTAATGATTCATGCTTTCTTTATTATTATTTTTAAAAAATAACAAATCCTGTATTATGTAATTTATATTTTCAATAATTCTAAATTTTTAGTATTTGCATGCTCTTTAGGGAAAGCAAAGCGCACCAGGATATTAATGTGCTGCAAAATAGAGAGGCTGATTTGATGGGCTTTAATAATACCAAGTAATGAATTCAGACCCCTTGGAGTACTTCAGGTTGCAGTACAGAGTAATTTTAAGATATTTCTCACGAAAACATTACCTTTTCCAAGTGTAGAATGTATCTTATTAAAAACACTTCGCCCTGAAGTACTACTGGAGATCTCGATTCAATTTAAATTGTCATCTTTCTCTTTCAATTTCAGGTGTCATTTTGAACCGGTTCTTCCTTGCTATTCTACAGAATGTAACTTTTTTTCTAACAACGGACTTGGAAATACCCAGTTATATATTTGTCATATCTCCTCTTAAAATCAAGACATAGTACTATTTAGTTATTTAGATTATGATGATTATGTCACATCTCAACATTTTTTTAAATTGCTCTTCTTAATCAGTTTCTTTCTGCAGTTAATATCAAGAGGATTGTATTGCTAAATCACAATGGGAACAACCATAAGCTGTTCTGTATTGTAAGAAAGTTTTTGCAAAAGTAACTGTCAACAAGAAGCCCCTAACCTTGATGTAACACAAAAAGCTTGCCATTTGAAGATAATATTTTTCAAGAATTAGACTATTGGGTTCTGAAAAATTAACTTCACCTGAACAATAGTTCTTAGAGGCAATCTATCATTTTGTGCAGCATGCAAGCATGCATCAAGTGAGAGCTTTCCACAGTTCATTATTTTGCACAGCCTTTTGCGTTCGTGCTCGGGCAATAAAGGATGAGTCTAGAGGAAAATCTCAATGTCAGAGTTGAAAGATTGTCTAAGAAGTGTGCAGATCCATAAAGTATGTAAATTAAAGGATCTTAGCCATTCATTGTCTGAATTTGTCCTAGAGTGTTTCAATGGATGGCCAACATCATCTACTTCACATACTTCTACTTTAGCAAATCCACTTTCCAAAAGTGAAATTAGCGAAAAAGAAATAAATAGCTGACCTTCAGGTAGGTGTCAATGGCTCTATACAGACCATCATCACAGGTTCGAGTATTCTCTGGCAGCAATTCGGCCAATACTTGAAATTTGGTAATTGAGAGATTTGGATCTCTTGCAATTTCAGCCAGGTAATTGTCCAAGAGCCTACTAATGTTGAATTTTCCAGACTTCTGCTGTTGCTGCCCCTGCTGTTGTTGTTCATGCATCAAGAAGTATTCCACAATCCTTTGCACTATATCAGTGTCTAGCATGGTGCATTCTTCAGATGAGTTATGCATATCACTGAAAAGAAAAGAAAAGCATGAAGGTCAGTGTGATTTGCCATTTCAACAACCTTATACTTCTTTGGCTAAAATACACAAAACTCCCCTTAAACTTTAGTCATTATTGTGCACAAAATCTTCTGAACTTTGAAAAGTGATGAAAGACTCCCCGAACTCTTGGTTTTGTGCAAATAGCCCATTTTGTTAATATTTTCATTTAAAATAATCAAGTTTCTTTATAATTTTATGATTGATGTTGCATTTTACAAAAACAAAAAAGAATGATTTTTCAATGAAAGTTTTAGCAAAATAGTCATTTGCACATAATCGAAAATTCAAAAGGTCTTTTGTCATTTTTAAAAGTTCATGATTTTTTTTTGCACCGTAACCAAAGCTCAAGGTGGTTTTGTGCATTTTAGCCTATTTGTTTCTAAATTTTGAATTAGAGTGTGTTCACTGTAAGAATAATGAAAGAATATGGTAGTAGTAGTAGTAGTAGTAGTAGTAGTAGTATACACACTTTACTAGCTTCCCTTGATCTCCACTTTGATATCTTGGAATCAAAAGATCATCCACCTCTGCACCTTCTAGCATCATCCCCACTCTCTTTTCAAGATCAGAAGTGAGAGCAGGTGATGCAGAATACATCATAGCCATCTTTAGCATCTGCAACAAGAACTTACATGTCACAGCTTCTTGTTGAGGAGGAAGCATGCTTACCAGGCTTTCAATAATTGTCTTTAGCTCCTTGCTGTTTCCAGATTTTTCCTTCTCCTTCCCACCAAAAATACTGTACTCGATATTATTCTTTCCAGACCCATATCCCCTCAAATCTTCTAATTCCACATCCATCCCTGGCAGCCATGTCTTAGCAAACTGCATTATGCATTTGCCTATTATCTCTGGCTTGGCTACTTTTGCCCTTATGGCTGCAATAATCCGCATAAAATGATCGATGCGAAGCGATGTCACATCGTTGAACCACCATCCTTCTTGGTTGAATGTTGAGTCTGCACTTGTGGAGTTATTATCTTTTGAACCCTTCCAAGCAATAGAGTCACAGCATCTTCTTACAACTTGGAGATTTTCGGCCCATGGAGACAGAGTTTCACAAGATTTAAGGACAGTGATAGTGTCTTTCCAGGAAGAAAGAACCACAAAAGTGAGGAAAGCTTCAGTCTTTGAAATGAGGTTTCCATCTTCTAGTTCTTCTGTCATTTCTAGGAATTCTGATGCACATCTCAGTGAAGCTATGTTTTTTGAGTTGAAGTCTATTGGGAGACCATAACAGAATCTTATGATTGTTTCAAATGTTTCTGGTCCTCCTGGAAAGTTTTCAAGCTTGAGCTCATATCCAGAATTTGAGATTGAAGGCTGTACTTCCAATCGTCTTATGTAGGCGCATTTTGATATCAAAGGATACTGTTTCAGCAAAAGTAGCAAACACATAGAATGATTATGTTTTCTGCTTTTTTATGTCTCTTAAAGAGAGAAAGCATACTTTTTGGTCCTTGAATTTACACAATTACACCAAATAAACAAATCAATTCCTGAATAATCGAAATACACGATTTGGTCCCTTAAATATTGCAATTATGAACAATTTGATCCTTGTGATGATTTGGTCCTCGAATGTGAACTGATTTTGTATTTGTTAGTCCTTAAATTTGTACTCTTTGGTCCTTGAATTTATATTCTTTTTTGTCCTTGAACTTGACTCAATGACCAAATCATTGACGATTGCAAAATTTCAAGGGCTGAATCGTATATTTCAATTATTTTGGGACTGATTCGTTGACTCAATACAAATTTAAGGACCAAAAAGTAAGTTTTCAAGCAAGTCATTTTTTTATAAAAACATGAATATAAAATTCAATGGTTAATTTAATTTGTGAACTACTTCAAATATTTGAGAAGTAGGGACAACTTAGTTTTGGGTCCGTCGACAGCTAGAGACTATTGCTCCTAGGGCATAGAGATCACCAAAGTGGTTTTTAATTTTACCAACAAAGTTTTTTCATAAACACGGCCGAATCAAACCCAAGACATCATGCTTAAAGAGCTATGCAAGACTTTGTTGGTTGGCTTAATTTAAATTCAACCACATTTTGACTTTAGAAAAAAACAAAATACTATGCTATGGTGGTTGTGCTGGTATACCTTGTGAACATTATAGGTCGTTTCCTGAATATGAATTGACAAGTCGGTAGGAATTTGAGGCGTGATAAACCTGCATGCATGACCCCAAATCAGAAAGTAATTAAAACATGAAGAAGTTATTTGCAAGTTAAACATGCAACAGAAAAAACAAATAAGTCACATTAATGTGAAGATCTTCTGGAAATTGTGATTATTACTGATTTTCTTCAAGCTACCAAAATATAGAATAGGATGATCTTATATATATACATATATATCTCCAACTCTATTAGTACCATGAGTGTTCGTTTTTAAAGCTGTCAGCCACAGTGATTAGCTTGTTGGGGATTACGATGCTCTTTTCTGGAACTTGATCAATATCATCATCAGAGTAAGAGCCAGAATCTTCTGGTTGATCAGTCACTTGAAGTTGAAGAGATTTCTTCATGGTGGTGATCTCTAGTTGCAATCGTGAAATGCTCATTCTTCATTTTGATGGATATATATATAAATAGTATAACGAACCTGAGCTCTCCCCTAAATTAATGCTGAGAATAGAGTTTGTGGTTGTGTTCAAGTGCAGTTAATATGGTTGGTGGATTGTTCTTTTCGTTCTGAGTTTATCAACTCTCACATATTTATATTCTATGGAATTTATTGTGTGGACTAAATAATTGAATATTACAACTCTATAATCCCTACCCTAGTATTCCTTTGTTTTGTTTTCTTTGTGCATAATCTTAATAATTAAAAGATACCTTTGATGTTGCATATACACACAGACATACAGGAATATGGAATAAATACACCCAATCAAATGGAGAAGAAATCAGTCAAAATCAAATGATTGGAGGTTTAATTTGATTAAAAATGCATGGTGGTAATTTAATTGTTTAGTTCGTTTTTTATTTTATTTTATTTTGCAGTTAATTGAATCAAAATGTATAATGTTAATTTCATATATTGTATATTTAAAAATTAGGTGTTAGTTCAATTTATATAATATGGTTTAATTTTGACACTTGCTGATAGTTGTACTTCCACTCATACTCTTGTCTTGACCATTCTCATACAAATTTTGGCCAAACTTGACCAATGGGGAGATAAAACCTCCAACAAGATAAGAATGTACTGATGAAGCGGTTTGAATTGAGTTAATTTATATGAGAACTCTAGTTTTATAAATATTTCATTGTAAGAAGTTCGGTTAAAAAATAATGTTATAAAAACTGATTCATACCAAGATAGCTAGATTCAACATAAATAAAGAATCAAACACCAAAATTAATACAGATTCAAGTTTATGAATAACTTGTGATTTTAAGTTCTCACTTCAAATGCACAAGATAATTTTATTAATTAAGCATTCACACATTATACAAGGCAACCCTTAACATGAGTCCACCTCACTTTATTTTACCATCGGATGTCAATCTTTCGACCACTCCTTTCAGTTTTTACAACTACAAAGACAGCTTTGTCATTGGATAACAACAATAAAGAGCCTTTGATGTGCATTGAAATATAAGCACTTCAGATGTCTATTGATTTTTTTTAGTCAAAGATAAAACTATATAATTTAATTCACGAAAGGTTGACAAAAATAATATGTAATTACAATCATTTTGATTTACTAACTTCAATTGTTTATTGTAATTTTAGCAAAATTTTAAATTGTATCACATTTACCATAAAGTCTCATTTGATATCCTTCAGAAAAGAAATAAATGGATTAAAAATGTATCTTTCAATAATTAAATTGTATAATTTCATAAAGGATTAAATTAAAACATTTGTCATTTATTAGGAACCTAATCATGAATTTACTCTAACTTAATAAAATTCAGAGAAGCCTTTCTTTTTGGTCTGTGAGTTAACAGCAATGAGTTATTGATTTAGTCCTCGAATAATATAGATAAATTACTCAATCTCCAAATATCACAATCCTCAACTATTAAGTATCTTATGCAGTTTAATTGATAAGGTGGTCACATTAAATGTCCATGTGGTTGCCAATTGATGAATTAAAAGGAAAATAAAAAAAGATGAAACCCCAATAGAATATTCTAAATTGAACAAATTCTAGTGCTTCCCTAATCTTATAGTTAGTCATGTCTTTATTATTCTTCCCACATGAGTTAAGGTTTGAAAACAAAAAAGAAGATAAATTTTAGACAATGTAATGTGAATATTGATTAACTTCTCTAACCCTAGCTCCAAATAGATGAGTGTGAAGATTTTGGTGTGCTCCTTGTATTTTTTTTTTTTTTGGCCAATAGTGCTCCTTGTATTATTAATAAATTATATTCCCTCTGTCCTAAAAAAATTGCTTTGTTGGAAGATTTTTTTTTCTAAAATATCTGATGTTTTATAAAATCAAGAGATCATTAATTATTTTTTTATCATTCAATCCCTATTAAAAGCCAAAGATATTGAATTAGTGAAGGAGAAATTTAATGAGGACAATTTAGACTTTTAATCTTATTTTCTCTTCATTTTAGGTAAATTAATCATTTTCTTGGTCGGTATGTATTTACCTCAAAAAAACAGGTATTTTGAGGACAAAGGGAGTACATTAGACAATCAAATGTGATATTTAACAATGTCACCTATGAATTTAACATCCACGTCATCAAGTCAGATAACAAAAAAACTCTCCAAGTTTAATTAGTTGACATTTCTTATTATTCCTGACTAAATCGTATATTTTTATCATTCAAGGATTAAATCGTAATAAGTATACAAATTCAGGGAGCAAAAAATAGATTTTCTTTAAAATTCAAATTCGGACATTCAGAAAATGACAAATTAGTCCCATAGAAAGTTCATGGCTGTTGACGTCCGCGTCGTGGTTGGCGGTTTCTCCTTTCGTATATGAATGTATTGCATTTGCACTCCAAATTCCCTTTTCTCACATTTTCCGTGCTTCTTCCTTAATTCTCGCCCGCCTTTATTGTGAGAATTAGGGAGATTCAGATCTAAGCCTTTTTTCGCTTTGCTCAAACTACAATCACTCGCATTTCTTTCTTTCTTTCTTTCAATCTCCAAAAATGGTGACGGTGTCCCCTCTCGCCAAATACAAGCTCGTCTTCTTGGGCGATCAATCGGTTGGCAAAACCAGCATCATCACTCGCTTCATGTATGACAAATTCGACACTACCTATCAGGTCATTTCCGATCCTTTTCTTTCTTCGGATTTGCACTTCGACGCAATCTTTTGTTCTTGTTCAGTTCAGTTTCTCCCTTGGAATAGAAGGTTTTAGAATTTTATTTTAATCGGTGAAATTGAAATATTCAAACTCCTATTCTTCTCTTTCGCTGAAAGATTTTGATTATGCTTTAGATCTCTGATCAGATATTGCATTCTCGATATATGATCTCTGGAACTGAGAGATTTTACGTAGATCAATCTCAAGTTCGACATATTTTTATGTTTCTATTTGATATCGAAGCTGGAAGCATCGTTCTCTTTCGATATATAGATTTTGCTATATCATTTATATGTTTTATCCGGTGATGCTTAAGGCGGAGGATCATTTCATGAATAATTGACTGAATCTTGTGTACGTTTGGAAAACGATTGTTGTAATTATAGATGTGTTTATCACACAAATTGAGAGTGGGAGCAGGTGATAGATATTCTGTTGTATACGCTAGAATCTAGTATATACTTTTTCTTCGTTGTTGGAGTATTATTTTTGGCAGAACTAGATCCAAACTCTTGGTTTAATATATTAATTATGATGTAGATGCAATCGAGCCATTTGCTTGCTAGTTCGTTATTCGTTAAGCATGACTGGTCCATATAATAAAATTTTGGTTGGTGAAATGCTCGAGCGGGGAGAAGAGGCTCTGTTTCTGGTTGTGGAATTATATTCAAAGCCTTACTTAGTTCTGCAGTTTGATAATTAATTGGAGGTTTCGAGGGATTTTAGCTATGAAAATTGTCTGATTTTGTTTTATTTATTTATTTATTTTAATTTCTGTTGCTAGCTAGGTTAACTAATGTTTTGGTCATTTGATTATCAGGCTACTATTGGAATTGACTTTTTGTCAAAAACAATGTACCTGGAAGACCGCACAGTTCGTTTGCAGCTTTGGTAAGCTCTATTCCTCTTCGCCTCTTAAACTCATATACAAGCTCAATTTACTTGTTACTTTCTATGTTAAGACTCATTCCTGAAAAAGGATAGTTTTGGTGCATTTTCGAGGTGTCTTTTGTTAAGGTTCTTTGATATAATTAACATAAAAAGTAAGAACCCAAATAATAAGAGAGAAATACAAAGGAAATGGAAAGTGAAAAGTAAATACAGAGTATGAGTTGTAGTCTTGTAGATTCAGCAGAAATACAGAATAGTCTAGGCGTTCTTCTGGTATTTTGGATAAAAACAGTCAGCACAACCATTCCTTCTATTCATAGGAGGCCTGAAAACTGCTTTCAAATGTTAAGTGACGAAGGTCCTAGTGGTGAAGATTTTGACTTCTTATTTTCTCAACATTCACTTCATTCTAGGAAGAATTTCAGTTTTTCGGCATTGTCATTCCTTGCATCAATGTCTTCTATTCTATGTAGTGTAGGCATTTTTCTATGTTACAGGTTCTGTCATTTTACCGAGTTCTGTGCATTTTTTCTCAACAGGGATACTGCAGGACAAGAAAGATTTCGAAGTCTCATTCCCAGCTACATAAGAGATTCTTCTGTCGCAGTTATTGTATATGATGTAGCCAGTGAGTAGTTTCTTCTTGGTCATCATCATCGTTAGATTGAAATTGTTGTTTCAGAATTTTAAGTAGCTTCTTTGAGATCATTTGTTAACGATACTTAGAGTAAAGGCTTTATAGCGTTATGAATGCAGTGACTAGCTGTTTTGGTCATTTATTTTTGAAAGTGCATCACGGAGTTATGAAAACATTTTTCTCACTCTTCCAATTTCTTTTTATCTGATCTATGCTTGCATGTGGATCTGGATGTTCATCTGTCAGTGATTATATAATTGACGAGCAATTATATACCTATTTATGATTATTTGAATTCCTTACCAAGTTGTTGCCATGCAGACAGACAATCATTTCTAAATACTAGTAAGTGGATTGAGGAGGTACGTACAGAAAGGGGCACTGATGTCATAATTGTCTTGGTTGGGAACAAAACCGATCTTGTTGATAAAAGGTGAGCAATGACTTATGTGGCCAATATGGTTCATATCACTAAAACTCCGATTATCATCTGTCTTGAATTCTTGATTCTTCGGCATTTGTATATGCTTGGTTGTTGAGCTCCTTTTCTGATAGGCAAAGATATTGGACTGCTCTTTTTACAGTTTACACTGTTAAGCTTTAAAGGATTGTGTTACCATGAACTTACTGAGCGTTCCTTACATTTTCTGGTCTGAGTATTTCTTACTTTCTGGCTATTTATAGGTTCTTCTCTTTCTAATAAAATCGTATTTAATTTCTTCATCAAAAAAAAAAAAAAAGAAGAAAAATATGCTTTAATGTTTAAGTATTTCAGGATATTGGGTTCGTGTCCAGTGGCAGAAGAGACTCGTGGTCTTATGCTGTATTATTGTTTAGTATGCCAGATTGTTTGTTGGCATCAGAAAATTGCTAATTTGTTTATCTTTTCGGTTACTAAATTAGAATAAAGGTCTTGAGCAAACCCCCTTTTTGGTCCCTCAATTGTTACTGAGTCGAGGAATCGGTCCCTCAATTGTGGGAAACTACAACTCAGTCCCTCAATTGTACAATCCCGTTTACGTTTTGGTCCCTCACGTCTGGTCCGTTAGTGATAGAGGTGTTAAGTGATGACGTGTCACCGTTATCTGCTTAGGTGGCCGTTAAATGCTTAGTTGAGGGATCAAATCCTCGACTCAGTAACAATTGAGGGACCAAAAAGGGGGTTTGCTCAAATTAATATCCAACTCATTTCCACTTGACACCTCATTCAAACTACTCTCTTGCAATTTGGTCCCAAAACCCCTAAAACTTTTTTTAATCCTCTTCTTCATCTTTTTCATCTTCTTCATTCATATTAGTCCCAAATCCTAAAAATAAAATTGTAAAGTATCCCAAAACCTTTCCAAACATTCCAATTTAGTCCTTAAATGTATTAAAAACCCTAAAACCCTAAACCCTAAAAAAAATCTACTTTGAGTTCATTCATTTTATCCCATTATTCTCAATTTATTAAATCATAATTAAAAAAACATTTTAGTCCCTGAACCCTAATTTCTTCATCTTCATCTTCATCCTCATTCCTCTCTCATCTTTCATTCCTCACCGCCGATCCTACTGCTTCAACCAAATCCTCAAACATCAAAATGGCTCGATTCTTCAAATCCTTAAACATTCTCTCGCTCGATTCTTCAATTTCTGGGTTTGATTTCAAGTTCACAACCATTTTGGGCGTCGCAAGATACATTCATTCATTTCTTAGGGTTCGAATTCGAATTGGGGGAGAAAGTTTGGGGTTTCTTTCGATTTTGAAGAAATTCCGAGAGAATGCCTGCGACTGATGATGAAAGCTCGTCGTCGCCGTTGTCGTTTACCCATTTCGGTCGTTCGCTTTTGAGTCTCTGTCGCGACCATCAGGTTCACTCCATGGAAAGCTCAACGACGCCACATGTTCACTCTGTCGCGACTTGCTTTCTCTCTCATGAGTCTCTAAGCTTCTCGATTCCTTCCTTCGCTGCCACGAGAGCTTTTCTGCTGATGAATGATGATGATGATGATGATGATATGAACTGATGATGAACTAATTTTTTTTAAAGATGATGAAGATGATGAAAGATGATGAAAGATGAAGAGGAAAGTAGGATTTAGGGACCAAATTGCAAGAGAGTAGTTTTTTTAGGGGTTTAGGATTTAGGGTTTAGGGGTTTAGGATTTTAGATTTTAGGGTTTATGGTTTTAGAGTTTAGGGTTTTAGGATTTTAGGGTTTTTAATACTTTTAGGGACTAAATTGGAATGTTTGGAAGAGTTTTGGTACACTTTACAATTTTAGGAATTTAGGGTTTTAGGGTTTAGAGTTTGGGGCTTAAGTTTTAGGGTTTTTAATACATTTAAGGACTAAATTGGAATGTTTGGAAGGGTTTTGGGATACTTTACAATTTTATTTTTAGCATTTGGGACTAAAATGAATGAAGAAGATGAAAAAGATGAATAAGAGGATTAAAAAAAAGTTTTAGGGGATTTAGGGGTTTTGGGACCAAATTGCAAGAGAGTAGTTTTAATGAGGTGTCAAGTGGAAATGAGTTGGATACTAATTTGAGCAAACCTCCTTTTTGGTCCCTCAATTGTTACTGAGTCGAGGATTTGGTCCCTCAACTAAGCATTTAACGGCCACCTAAGCAGATAACGGTGACACGTCATCACTTAACACCTCTATCACTAACGGACCAGACGTGAGGGACCAAAACATAAACGGGATTGTACAATTGAGGGACTGAGTTGTAGTTTCCCACAATTGAGGGACCGATTCCTCGACTCAGTAACAATTGAGGGACCAAAAAGGGGGTTTGCTCTAAAGGTCTTTACAGTTTATCAACAACCCAATTGGTCAATCCTGTTTAAAATTGTTACTTTTATTTGGGGGCTTATAAATTTCATGTTATTATCAAATGAGAAACCATATTCGCAGGACAAATACGTAGATAATATATTATAGTTTCTATTCAACTATATCCTCTACTTGTATATATCTGTTAACCTTTTAGGATACTTGATTTGGTTATATTTGTAGTTACTAACTGTTGAAAGGGAAATTAACTCCATTGCAATTTATCATGCTCATTTGTTATGAAATTTTGGTACCTAAACAGGCAAGTCTCGATAGAGGAAGGAGATGCAAAGTCTCGTGAGGTTGGAGTCATGTTTATAGAAACCAGTGCAAAAGCAGGCTTCAATATTAAGGTAAATCCTCCAGTCTACACACTATTAATTCATATAGTTTGTTTCCCAAGTTTATCTTTCTTTTGATAATGTCTATGCTATTGAAAATTTGCAGCCTTTGTTTCGTAAGATTGCTGCTGCCTTGCCAGGGATGGAAACTCTTTCTTCTACAAAATCGGAGGACATGGTTGATGTAAATCTAAAGCCCACTGTCAATTCATCTAATACGGAGCAACAAGGAGGAGGTTGCGCATGCTAGAGAAAGGTAATTTATGAAAGAAATATGTTCAGCGAACAAAATTGGGATTGGCATTTTGTTAGAAGGTTGAGTTGCAGGAAACCTTTTGTTTTCATACCAATGCTTCTTCAGGTTATACTTGGGTAAGTGAGCGGAACAAAATGCAGTAATATGGTTGATGTAAGATACAGAGATTGTTAGTTCTTTGATTTTTTTTTTCTTCATCATTATACAATTAGACACCCTCGATGTAAGATTACATGTTATAAGGTTATATAGAAATTTTTTACTGAGTTTCTAATTCATTAGACTAAAAGAAATAAATATTTTAGCTAAATATCTTTCCTTATTTATCTTATACTTTTCTTGTTTCAAACATAATTTTAAAATAAAGCTTCGAAGAACTTCGTTGGAAGCAAGCAGATCAATGGATTGCAAACTAAACGTTGCTTGTTGGATGGTTCGGGTACTTACTAAAAAAAAAGTTCTCAAGTAAATTAAAAACGCTGTTTTATTTTTTTAACATTTGCCGGAGTTTTTAGGGATGGAGTTTTAGAAGCATATTAGAAAAGTTGCCTTTTAATATCTCCTAACTTGAACATCTAGACATGATAACAACTGCGAGATCTTTTGTGATATAATGGGTTATTTACAAGAAAATAAAGATAGAGGGAGTTTTAGGACAAAGAAGTTAATAGTCAATTATATGCCAAATAACTTTTCCCAGATATTACCTCCAAATAAAAGGAGCCATAAATGTTAAGCGAAAAGTTAATAGTTAAAAAAAAATGAAATGAAATATTCTGCAAAACGTCAACACAGGGCAGCAAAGGTTGAAATATTATAGAAGAACAAAATTCTCACCCCTCTGCCTGAGTCTCAAAGTCAGATATATTAACACCAGTGATCCCAAACTTGACCTGCAGAGATGTTGACATGTTGATCTGTTTAGTGGATGACCTTAAATGTAGATTTGAACAAGGAAAGATCCAGATACTATAAATACTTTGAACAATTGGTAATGGTTACTTTATAAATAAGCATAAGAACTTCAGTTGGAGTTCAGCAGAAATGCAGTATAAAGGCAAGAGCAATTCAATAGGAAATAGACTATCAAACAGGAAGCCATTGTTACACCATACTTTAATAAATTGACTTAGGTGTGAGTTACATATCATATTTCTTAATAGAATAAGGTAGAGGTTTAAGTAACATCATCAGAAAATTTCATATAACCCAAAATATATTTGATTCCCCGGGCCTATCTTAAATAAAGAACCTTTTAGAAGATATAGTTATCAGTTCCATTTACACTCCACCTTTTCCCGAAACAGAAAGCATTAACCAAAACTTGCTTAAAGATACATGGTTATTGGCCTGATTGCGATGTAACCAATTATATGGAAACTGGATCTTATATGACCAATCAAAACACTGAACAGTCAAAACTCTCCACAGTCACTAAACTAAATAGACAAGTCAGCTTCAAGCATAACCATAACATCCAAAACTTAAATTGACGCATAATTTTTGCCTCTAAGTTTCAAGTTGGGTTGGGCTATAGGAATCCGTTAAAGCTTATTATGGGACAGGGATGCTCATGGTCTCATGCCTTGAGCTGAAAAAGTTCAAGGGCCAAATGTTGCTGCGAATGATGGTTTACCTTCTTCGGATAAGTTTTGAAAGGTTAAGATTATCGAGGATTTTATTTTCCCTAATGATTTATAAATTTATTCGAACTCGATACCATCCAAGAACTAGAGACATTGACCAGATTCAATTCCTATCTCGGAGTCAATTCATAGAATCTAAAAGATTGTACACTATTTGAGTATTTTCTTCTAGTAAGCCTAACTTATGTTCTCATTTTTACAAAGCCAAATATTTAAAACTACAGTTCCATAATTTTTAGCTACAGCTTCAACTTCAAGATTATATCACGTTTCGTTTTTGGGCCTTAGATACAGTGGAGTGAGGAAATCAGGCTCGAAGCTAGAGGAAGAAGAACTCCCCAACCTTTACAGCTAAATTAAATGACCATACTGACGATGCAGGGACTAAATATTTTGGTTGATAAGTCACCTGTTACTATAATATACACATTTATCAATTTGTCAAACCCTATGACTAATACCTGATATTGTTCACTAATATTTTTTCACATAAGAAAATTGTAAAATATTTTAGTATATTTTGTGAACATGGTTAAGAAATATTAGTTATATAACAGTGATCTAAAGTAGTACAACTACGACAAGAACAAGACAAAAGTATTAGCGGACAAGTTTTTTACATGAATTGGACTTTCTCTTAGTTTATAATTGCAGAATATTGCTCTTTTTATAACTTTCATCTATTTACTAATCATTTATTTTCTATTATTATTATTTTATTAGCATAATTTAAACGGGTGCCGAACATACATGAGACAGGTTGGAATTGTTGTATTTAGATAAAATATCTGTATCGGGCATTGAGTGGTTTCAGGTGTTGGGATGTTTAACTAGGTTCTGAGCTTTAGTTGGTATAATTTCTGTAGGTACCCCACTCTATGGGCTATGCCTAAGTTCACCTATCAAGTCAACATTTAACACCATTCCTAATTAAGCTTAGATGCAATGAAAAAGCTAAAAATAAATAAATAAATACAAAGTCATATATATAGACAGAACCATTCACGATGGATTAAATTGATACCAGCATATTTATCCAGCTGCAGTTATAATGTAGGATCTGATTGTGGAAAGTAGAACTTACAATATTGAAAACAGAATAGCAATTTTTCTGGAATCAAATGAGGCAGAACGCTTATATCTTCTCCATCTGTTGCTTGGTATATCATGCACTTTCTCAGCAACTGATTTATCTGTTAATGTACAAAATATAACAGTAAAAAGTTAATCTAAATCCCTTTAGTGTTCAGTTGTAAAAATTAAAAACAATCAGTGTATGAGTTTAAGAAAAAGAAGAGAATAATTGTCAGCTGAATCAAAAGCTTCAAAATGTAAGTTTTCCACCAAAATAATCAAGATTAATATTTATGAAGGCTTCTCAATTTGATAACCATGAAAAGCAGAAGGATTATCATTGACCATTTGAATGTTATGTCCTTGATATTCGATCTTAAATTCAGGTCACCATCTCCACTCTTAAGTAGAAGTTTTGATGTTTGATTATGCTTATGCACAGAAGGCAATGCATGAACATGATTCTTGTCTTTAAGCTAAAGAGGAGCATCAGTTATCGTTAAACTGGAGGCTATGAAAACTCAATGTGTGGGTATTGTTATAAGAAAATTTCCTTTCGTCAAGACACTAAATTTAATCAAGTAGGACAAAGTTTCTTTCCTCTCTAAACTATTATGACTACTTCAAGGGAGTCATCATCTCCCATTTCTAATCATGTCTGGAATAAGAGTACCGAACAAGCTTATATGAGCCATTAGATACTTCACCCCAGAATAGCAAACTGAAGATTTTAGATAAACATACCCCTTCCACCAAATTTAAAACTCGATTGTCTCCACAGCAACCTCTGCAATTTTATGCAACAGCAGCCCTCCAGTCAGAATAGGCAAAAGCAGAAGTACAAGTTTACAATATTAAAATAAAACAGACTGTATTTTTCTTAATAGCTAAGAAGTAAGAAGAAATGCTGTGAAGGATCAAATTATTGTTATCCAAATCATTCATCAGCCATAACAGTTGCCTGCAATTAACCATGACTATCTGTCATATGATACCTTAATAAAACACAGGTCCATAAGTTTGATGTACGACTTACAGCTAGTAAATTTTCAGTTTTAAGACTTTCAACTCCATCTTCATACGATTCAGGTGAAAATGAATTTTCATTCCCACTAGGCACATCGATTATGCATGGGGAATACACCTCGTCCCTCTTCATTTGGAAACCAATGCAGTCCTGGCAATTTAAGTGAGCATCTAAGCACACTGGACCTTGCGATTGATTGGGAACCTCCAAGATGCTTAAGAATGCCGGTGGTGAAGCAAAATGTGCATCGTCGTCATCCTTGGACAACACTGAAATACTATAGACATCTTGACCCTGCAGCAGAATTGGAAAGGAATCAATTCTTCATGAATAACATAATAGCATATTGTAAACTGTTTCCAGATAGCCATTTATGGCAAGAAATTGATCAATCAATTCAAAGAGTAATTTATTACTTTCTAGATAACAATAGAAGATTGATGCAACACTTTGATTTTCTCTCATCTCTCCCCACCTGGCCCGTTATAGGGAGGTCAAGGAGCTTTAGCATATTATACTTCATGAACCATTTAATCTTAAATAACAAGATACTTCCTGAGTCCTGACACTAAAAATAAACAGAAAGGAAACTTTTCCAAGAAAATAACCAAACACTATCACCTAAATAAAATTGGTTAAATTTTCCCACACTAGTCAAAAGGTTCCAACTTCACAAACTGTTATATGGAACTCTGAACATACTTCATTTAACAACCCTCAAGAATGTGAACACATGACAAGCATCAACAGAAATTACGCCAAACATCACAATCACAATCAAATGACTAGAATATCAACATGAATATCACTTAAAGAAAACAAAAGAGCGATATAAAATACTACTGATCAAGTAAGGTAAGGCCAAGCATTGTTTTCTTTTGTCAAACCACACCAAACTGTTGCCATCTCTATATAGGTTCATCTATCTCTGTTTTTCACATTCTCACTCTTACCAAGCAATAGTTGACATTCTATCTGGAAGTTAAAATAAATGTGTGTGTGTGTGTGTATAAGGAAACAAGCAACATTACCGATCAATCACATAAATGCATGAGATCAAGATTGAATCGCTTTACAAAAAAATAACTTACAGGTAAACAGCTTAAAGGTTGATATAATCCTGCAGGTATTGAAGTCTCTTCAACAAGAATTGGCGGAATCTCTGAATAGAACAGAATATCAGCAAATCCATTAAAGTCTTTTTCGGCAACGTCTTGTATATAAGTTATGTAGTACAATTACCTAAGGGAAACTTTTGATTAGCTTCAGCAGGACTTGGTTTAAGTAATTTCAAGCACGAACAACTAGCAGGTACCTTGCCATTCCCTTCCAGGAATTCCTCAACCAGTGGTTCTCCCTGCAAGTTATACATCCGCGCATCAGAATTTTCAAACAGCTTAATGTAACTAAGTTCTCGTTAAACATTACTGATTTGCATATTTGCATTTCAATCCTCGTTTCCTAAGAGCCAACCTACTTCCACGTTTCAAATGTAAGAGTAGAAGAAAATGCACAACGAAATCGTTTAACCACTGAGATTTCCCTCGTTCATTTTCCGTTAGAATCAATTCAGAAGCTCATCGCCGAGCATAAATTTAAATTTCTTCTACGAACTCGTCAGCTAGCTAGTAAACCAGAACTTCAAAAGCAAACGGAAAATGCGAATTGAACTTCAGATCCAGAGAAAAGTCATATCACTATCAGGCAACTAAACTTGAAATGTAGCTTAGAATATAGAACCAAATCTGCAGTAGATGAATATCATACCGTAGATCAACATGAACTAAACAAGAAGAATGCAAAATGTTACCTCGCAGGACGAATCGACAGCCATTGATTATTGATGTAAAGCAAAAAGCAAGTAAGGATGGCTTCGTTCATTCATTGACTGGTTTCACAACGAAACGAAGTTACAGAGACGAACGGAGCTATAAACTCGAACGGTACATCAGACTAAGCTCTCTCTACCCTACATTACTGTGGCCCGATTTGCCAGAAAGGCTCCAGAATACGACGTCGACGATCACGACAAAGAACTTCATTTTCTTTCATCTTTCCTTTTAACTTTTCAGTTGTGACCATAATAACCCTCGCCTTTTGAGATTTTCAAGAATTCAGAAAAATGGCAGCAGATAATAAATGAAGAAAATAGTCATACTATATAAATAACAAATTCGTATTCACGCCTGAACATTCGATTAGTTATTTTTAGTATAAAATATAAAATCGAACAACTATTATCTCTTTATTAATCTCATCTACCGCGCAATTCTTGTTTAATTTGGATATTACTTATTTGGAACGTTTTATCATAAATGTCTGAATAGCCGAAGCCTTTATGAAAACGGTTGAAATCTATGACTACATAAGATGAGAACCTTCTCTTATTATGAATAATAATGTTTGTAAATATCTGGATTTTTGATATTCTCCCTGTATAGAAGTTTGAAGTTTTTTCTGTAATCGTGTTTATCATCTTTAGTTTTTCGTGTACATTAATATGGGTCTATCCCTTCATTATTTGTATTGAATTAGACACATCCCCTTTCATATCATTTAGCTTATAAATAGAGGCTTTAAGTGTTGATATAAAGTTGATGATATCAGTTGAATGAAAAGAATCACTCTCTCCTCCTAATTTTCTCTCTACTTTGAATATCCTTATTTCTTATATTTTATAACACGTTATCAGCATGAGCCTCTACCGGTTTGAGCTTTGGGCATTTGTGCACTTGTCTACTCATTCAAGCTTTTGGCATCTGTTCATGAGTCTCTATCCATTTGAGTTCTAGGTAACTGAACATGAGCCTTTACCGGTGTGTTTTTGGTAACTAAGTACGAATCTGTTCTGAATTCAGTTTTGGATAATTAAAAAGGTCAGTTAATTATCTTTCAAGTTTTTTTTTTTGTTAAAATTAATAAAGGTAAGAAACTTTTATGCTGAATTTTTTATCATTATTGTAATATAGTTTATAAGTTAATTATTGTGGTCATCTTCTTATAATTTGGAATGTTTCATATAGCTTGAAACTACATATGATTAAGTTTTCATATAATTAAATAAAAGTGATTAAGTCACATGTAATTGCAATTTCATATGATTAAATAAATGGCTTGAAGCCATATTATGTTTTGATCCAACAAGGTTGAATTAATTATTGTATTCTTGCCAAAGATTAGTGCATTGAAAGAGCACATGTTGATAATTTATCAATAGCAATAGTTTGGTTCTTTAGCTATTGAAGCTATATAATATTACCCTTGATGACTAATAGATTTTGGCTATTGAAACTGTCTAATTTCAGCCTCGAAGGCTAATAAACTTTGGCTATTGAAGTTGTATAATATCAGCCCCGAAGGCTTAAACTTTGGCTATTGAAGCTGTCTTATATCAGGCCTAAAAGCTAATAGTTTGACTATTGAAATGATCTTATAATGCCTTAAAGGCAATAATTTGGCTATTGAAGTCGTGTTATATCAGTCATGAAGGCTAATAGTCAAATAGAAATTAATAACCTTGAAGGCAAATCGAAATATATTTTGACCAATTGCTGATAGCAATTACGATGTCGTTAAAAAATATTTGTCAATAGTCCTGAAGACTATCATCAATATAAATATTTGATAGACCTGAAGGCCTATATCAAAATAAATATTTTATTTTAGATGCAGATTTATTGATGTATTTTTAGATTTGATATGTGATCACAATTAATCTTGTGAAGTGTTTGATATATCAAAATTATTGAGATTGAGTCTCTTGTAGAGGCGATGTTTGATATATTGATATTGCGTCTCTAGAAGAGACGATAGTGACTATATGTCAATTATTAAATGAGACTGTCATTGATTTATTTTGGCAAGTGAACCTGAAGTTCACAGTACATTTATTCTGATAATAATTCATTGAAAAAGAGTAATAATATATACTCTAGAAGAGTGAGATTCTCATATTAACAAGATTATATTTCTTGACGTAACTCTGTAGTGGTTTGGAATTTGGATACTATTAAAGTATGACATCAATAAACTCAAGGAAAATTTGAATATATGATATGAGTTGAATGAAGGAATCACTCTTCCCTCCTACTTTTCTCTCTACTTTCTTAAAAAATTACAAATTATAAAGAAATTGAGGATCATGAATAATAATTCGTCGAAGAGTGCCGACGTTAGAAATTGACCAAATTGAAAAGAAAGGATCCAAGATGAGTAAAACTCACTCGAGAAATGTGGAAATTTTTTGACTTGAAGTTCACAGACATAATGGTGTACAACCAGCATGATGGTGTACAACCAGTTGAATATAAATAAGTCTTTGTGCGAAAAGAAACGAGCGAATTGAAATTTTGAGATACAAAGACTAGAAATATGTTTTAAGGAGTTTAATTCTCCCGTGGTGGATGCAATTATTTTTGAATATATGATCTGGCTGTTTATAAAAGGCTTTGATGTCTAAATATTTGAAGGTGTGAAGTTAGTGGGGTATAAATGAGTTTATGAGTAAAATCGTAATGAAAATGAAATGTTAAAGTCTTAAGATATAAACTCAAAGGTTTGACATTGAATATGTAAAGACATATTCTCTGGAGATGGATGCAATCCCGAAGATGGATGCGACCCCCTTCAAATATTTTAGTAGTTTGACATTGTATGAAAATTTTGATATGCATCTAATGAGTATGGTTATAGTCCATTTAATGGCTTATTGAACAATGAAATTTATATGAAAATCCCTGAAGGGATTATAGGAAGCATGTCAGATGTCTTGTTCAATAAAGATGAATAAAATTCTACATGGGTTTGGAAAAAGAAAAAAAAAAGATGGACATATGTAGTACAGTTATCTCAAGAAATATTGTTTAAAAGATATCAAACTGTGTATATTTATTATTGTTGGAACTATTTAAGAGTTCAAAACATAGTAAAATATTGATAGTTTTTTAAGAAAGATTTTGCAAAGATAAAATTTTGTCTTTCAGATTAAGCATATTATAATAGTGAGGTTATGACTCATATTATATAGAAAGTGTATTGAGATAGTTTCACATGAATAGGATGCATGGACATGGTGTAACCATGATGGTTCGATAAAAATCATTTGAAGTGATAAAGTATCCTGTTAACCTCAAATGAAGATGAAATTCTTTGGTCCTGTAGTACCGTATTTTAATATTATAAGAGGATTAATGTTTTCTGTATACTTGCTAGCGAGATGTAGTTCTTAATTAATCAAAAGACATTGATGAAGAATGAAAAATATTTTAAAGATAAAAGTTTATTTTATTTAAATAAATTTAGTTCATCATTCCTTGATGATGTAGATGCTAGCTGACTATCTGATCTTCAGAGACTATAAATAAGGCAATTCAAGAATGTGTTTAGTTGAGACTACTAATTCAACACATCCAGAAGATGTGTAATTTGTTTTTGCAGGGAAATGCCTCAACCATATTATATGAAGATAATATGACATGTATAGCAAGACGACATAGAAGTTCAACAAGTTCGATCAAGTGATAATTTAGTAAATTTTTATGGAGACATTGCCTATTGCAGCATTTGAGAAATTGGTTTATCAAATTGGAATGCGCCAATTAAAAGATCCTTAGTGATGTTATGATGAGGGAGAGATACGCGATGTACTCTTTTTCCCTTCGCCATGGTTTTGTCCCACTGGATTTTCCTGGCAAGATTTTTAATGAGGCAACTTGTAATGCGTATCAATAAATTGTGAATATTCAAGGGAAAGTGTTATGAATAATAATGTTTGTGAATATCCACAATGGACTTTTGATATTCTCCATGTATAGAAGTTTGAAGTTTTCTCTGTAATCGTGTTTATCATCTTTAGTTTTTCGTGTACATTAATATGGGTCTATCCCTTCATTATTTGTATTGAATTAGACACATCCCCCATTTCATATCCTTTAGCCTATAAATAGAGGCTTTAGGTGTTGATATAAAGTTGATGATATCACTCGAATGAAAGAACCACTCTCTCCTCCTAATTTTTTCTCTATTTTGAATATCCTTATTTCTTATATTTTATAATTTTTTTTCCTTTTGGACAAACTATAGTTAGGACTTGGGAAATTTTTCTACAAATAGATGTAAATACTTATATCATTAGTATTTTGATTGATAAATTATTAATCAAATTTGATTTGTGTAATTTAAAAAAAAATATGAGTATTTTTTATTGAGTGAAAAGTGTTAAAAATGATATATTATTTACTTAATTGATCATAAAAATATTTTTAAAAAACATTTTTAAAAATGATATATTATTTACTTAATAAGGGAAAATCACAATAAAAAGTACAAAAATAAAATTAGACGAATGTAATTACTAATTAAATTAAAAAAGTGTTGGAGTTGACGTTGGCAAATGGCAGTGGAGGCATGTGAAGGTAAAAAGCTTTTGATTCCGCGGACAACGAGACAAGTCAGTGTCACGGGTGTGTTAACTATTGCGAGTAAGTTAATTAATTAAAGAGATCGTTTCGTACATTTGAGATTTGAGTATTTGCCTGTGAATCTCTGTGTGGGACCAAAATAAATAGGCTTTCCTCATGAGGACTGGACCCACTGGGCTTCATTTGGGCCCTTATTAGTTGTTGAACTGTACTGCACTTTCCTCCTTGTTGGAACAAGTAGGCCCATTTCATAACTATATCTACAATATAAAAGTTGACCCACTGCATCTTCATTTCAAATAATTATGTCTTTCTTTAGATAGCAAACCCCCTTTTTGGTCCCTCAATTGTTACTGAGTCGAGGAATCGGTCCCTCAATTGTGGGAAACTACAACTCAGTCCCTCAATTGTACAATCCCGTTTACGTTTTGGTCCCTCACGTCTGGTCCGTTAGTGATAGAGGTGTTAAGTGATGACGTGTCACCGTTATCTGCTTAGGTGGCCGTTAAATGCTTAGTTGAGGGACCAAATCCTCGACTCAGTAACAATTGAGGGACCAAAAAGGGGGTTTGCTCAAATTAATATCCAACTCATTTCCACTTGACACCTCATTCAAACTACTCTCTTGCAATTTGGTCCCAAAACCCCTAAATCCCCTAAAACTTTTTTTAATCCTCTTCTTCATCTTTTTCATATTCTTCATTCATTTTAGTCCCAAATCCTAAAAATAAAATTGTAAAGTATCCCAAAA
>QANZ01046538.1:65230-125145 GCA_003254925.1 Chamaecrista fasciculata
AAAAAAAGTTTTAGGGGATTTAGGGGTTTTGGGACCAAATTGCAAGAGAGTAGTTTGAATGAGGTGTCAAGTGGAAATGAGTTGGATATTAATTTGAGCAAACCCCCCTTTTTGGTCCCTCAATTGTTACTGAGTCGAGGATTTGGTCCCTCAACTAAGCATTTAACGGCCACCTAAGCAGATAATAACGGTGACACGTCATCACTTAACACCTCTATCACTAACGGACCAGACGTGAGGGACCAAAACGTAAACGGAATTGTACAATTGAGGGACTGAGTTGTAGTTTCCCACAATTGAGGGACCGATTCCTTGACTCAGTAACAATTGAGGGACCAAAAAGGGGGTTTGCTCTTCTTTAGAAGGAAAAAGAAAAGGGGGGGCTAGATGTAGATCAGTAGATCTGATCCACATTACAAATACATGATCAGCAGTCAAGACATCTTTCCCAATTTTTTTTTTTAAAAACATTATGTCAAATTATATTATTGAAAATTCAAACGGCACTTACAATCAATTAAAAAACTCTAGTCTAATAGGACCGAAGAAGAACAATTTGCAAATACTGATGAACTAGAATAACAAATTAAAATACAAATAATCTTATTTGCTTGATGAAAGTCATCACTGATCTTGATGTTGCCAACAAAATGTTTATCATGAAATTCTTTGCATATAAAAAAAGTAGTGTTTATCCTAAATATAAATGTCATGGACTTTTCCATCAATTTGTTGAAACATTAAATGTTTTGCGGTATATATGCCAGAAATATATGAAAATTGGAATAGAATTTCTTACAAGGAAAAATAAGAACCAGATATAGATATGGACAAAAATACCATAAAACTTGGAAGATAAAATATTTGATTTATTCAAATAAAAAACACACCAGAAGAAAGAAAATAGAGACAAGTTATAATTATTACAATCCCTCCCTGAACATTTAAAAAAAATATGAAAAAGAAAATGAGGATAAAGGCAAAAGAAAATTGCAGAGAAATTAGGTTAGAACTGGCCATCTTTCCCAAATCTACTCAAGTATTATATCTATATTCAATCCTTTATGACTTTTTGGGATTTTAAACACATTTGTCTATATCAATTATAAATTGTTGAGCTTTGAATACTTGTTTTTTAGGATGTTAAACTTGAAGACTTATTTTAGTTTCACAAGTTTTTTTGTTTTTTGAATTTATGTATACATTCATTTTATAGTAATGCATGTGAAATACTTATTTATGTATGAAGGATAAAGTTACAATGAATTAGTTTTCATTGAGGACTAACTTGTACACTATTAAAAAATCGATGACCAAATCAATATTGTTTGTATAATTTCAGAAATAAAATTGTTAGTTTACTTTATTATTTTATTACATTATATTATGTAATTTTAAACATTTATAAATTATGTGTTACATATTTGCATTTTGTTTTATAAGTATCAAGTCAATTTTCATCTATTTTTTATAACTTTCTAAGAAAATAAGGTGTATTAGGTTAACCTTGAGCCCATAAAAGTCCATAGGGCTAAAAAACTTCTAATCAATTTTAAAAAAGGGTCAGCTTAACCTAATATTGAAAATAATGAGCCAAAATGAGTTTAGATAGGATTGGTCGGCTTTGATGCATAATATTTAAGCAAAGTTTTTTATTTGTTTGTTATAAGATTTTTCAATAAAAATTTTTATGTATGACTAATAGGGATGACAATTTGGGTGGGTATTTAGGATACCTGTTCGAATCCACCCGTAAAAAATATCAAATATCCGTTGGATACCAGATATCGAATAGGGTACGGGTAATGAAAAATAAAAAATCAACTATCAGGTATCCGTCCGAAATGAACGGATAGTTAGGGTATCCGGTATCCGATACCCTATAATATAAATATTTTATTATGTTTTATACATTTTTTATTATATTTTTAATTAATTTATTTTAATTAACGGATATTGGGTATCGGATATCGGATATATCCGATTTTTGAATCAGGATATTCTATCCTATATCCATTATTTTTCGGATATTTTGGATATTTAGGGTACACGTCGGATACCGGATATCAGATAGGATACAGATATTAGAAAGAATAAAAGGATAGTGATAAAATTTCGGATATCCTATCCGTTGTCATCCCTAATGACTAATCATAATAGAGAGTAGATCTAAAATTAAAGTGTGTGCATGAAAAAGATAGATGTTGTTTTTACTATAAAGATTTGGAACTCTTCAGTAAAATTTTAAGACCGATAGTATAGAAAGCTAAGGATCATTGAGATAAAGTGGAAGAAAAATAAGGACACTGAACATCAAAAGGGATTTTTGTTATTTAAAACATCAAGGAGATGAACAATTGAACATCATAAACAAAAGACTGTATGCTTTGTCAAAGTTCTGGGGTTATCACAGTTTGACCCCAACTAAATAATAGTTAATTACAAGTTGACCCCGAAATTTGATAAATTACTATTTTGTCCTTCTGACATTGTATTTAATTTATTAAAATATAAATAATTATAAGTTTTTTTAAAAAAAAGTTAAGGGGTATATTAATAATTAAATATTGAAAACAAGTGATTTTTTTATTATAATCTAATTTTTGTATAAACTATTAACAAATAGGATTATTCATTTGATGAGGTTATGTTGGTTTGCCAAAGAGACCCTAAAAGTGCTTGCTTTGTGACTTAAATGAAAACAATTTCAACGTCATAATACGCGGCACATCATTTTTCTTGTCCGAACTAAAAAAATCAGGTCGACCAGTTTCTTTAATTTGTATGTTTGTGAAAATTGAAAAAATCTGCAGCCAACAAACACAAAACATACATCGAATAATTAAGATAATGACCGGATTTGAAATAAATCATTGCTAAAGATCAAATCAGTTTCCTCGTACAAGAAAAAACACAAAGGGGCAAACATAAATTTTACAGGCTAAAACAAGAACAAAGATTAAGGGATTGTGACCACCATTGTCGTCTTTACTCTTTAATTTACCCATAATTACATATCAGTCCAATGACAACAAATTTTGTGGCTGCGCTTAGGAGTTTCGTAGAATCTGTATGCTTTGCTTTCTGATGTTATGGGATTGTCTACTTCCCGTGATGTATAATTTCTTAGTTTTTTCCCTTGTGTTTTCTTTTTGGGCTTAGGCCCCTTTTCGTCACCAAAAAAAATGTAGTATGTTTTTTTTATAATAAAATTAGTATGTTTTAATTCACCAAAAAAAAATAGTATGTTTTAACTTTTAAGAGATACATAAATGTTATTGTTAAATTTTAAATTATTCATTTTATTTTATCTTAAATATTAGCCAAGAAGTCAGCAGCACTCAGCACATACCTTGTCCATATCTTAATAATATATGAAAGGATCTATCACAAGGGTCAAACAAACAAAATAGAATAAGATTAGTAGAATTTTCATATCTTGAAAATGATGCAAAATTTATTTTAAAATCTTAAAATTATTAAATGTATCAAATTATTTTTTATATATTGTTTACAGTGGAGTACAAATGCGTTTAGTACGTTGTGATCTCAGATATCGTACCTGATATTTATAATACTAATGTTTGGTATGACAATAGTAGATATCAAAGATGTAAGGTGCATATGTTTAGTATTCTCTTGTGAATAGCATCATTCTTCTTTAAATTTTCATGTTTGCCCCTATTAACATCTTTAAAACATACATTGATATTTTTAAAATAAATATATAAATAATTATACAAAAATACATATTGATTTATATTTCAAAAATAAAAATATATTATTTTATAATACTTATAAATAATTAAATTATAATAATATAATAAATACTAAATAGTAATTTTAATGTAAAAATTGTCTAAATAAAATATCATCAATCAATTGTCAAAATAAATGTTATAAAACATATCTTAAAAATAACATAAAATTAACAAAAAGAAAGACAAAATCTGCTATTTGGTCCCTAAAGTTACACCAAGTTAACTAATTAATTTCTAAATAATCAAAATACATGAGTTAGTCATTGAATTTGAACTGATTTTATATTTTCTGGCCCCTAAATTTATACTTAATACTTTTTTATCCCTGAATTTGTACTAATTTTTTTGTCCTTGAATTTGACCCAATGACTAAATTATTAATAATTGCAATAATTCATGGAATGAGTCATATATTTTGATTACTCATGGACAAATTAGTTTACTTGTTATAAATTTAGGGACCAAGTAGTAAGTTTTATTGAAAAAACAAATCAACAAAAAAAGATAAAATTGGAACTATAATTGAAAAATGTCCTTGCAAACCCTGTCATCTGAGATGACATAATTTTCGTGTTGTCATCTGATGACATGGTGTTATCTTAGATGTCGACGTATAACGATATAATGTCGTTACCAAACATCAAACATTCAAAATATCATACTATATAAGATGGCGGGCATGAAATGTCAGCATACCAAACACATCCATAATATAATATAACATATACTTTTTCTTTCTGAGGCGATAGAATGAGAAAACATGCGTTGTAAAAAGAAAAAATCAATAGTCAGCAAGAAAAAAACATAGAACTTGTTGATTTTATAGCTAAATATTATTGCAACTGCATGCCTTTTCAAATAATCAACTGGACATTCATAATATCAGTATGTCATATATATATAGTCCACCGATCAACTATAACACTATTAATATAAGTAATGTGATATATGGTGTACATGTGAAGAGATATATATATATATATATATATGTCCATTATTTTATTTTCATTACTAGCTGACAATATGCGTGCATGGCAAAGCTCAACGCATAAAATTGAAATTTTGGATAAAAGAACCATATATTCCAAAGTAATGTCGTTTTCTCATTCACACATCAACAAGGAATGTATCGATCGCCCTCATGTTACATCATAGATTTTTCTAGATCACAAGATATATATATATATATATATAATTGTTGAATCCATAGCAAGTGGCAAAATACAAATTTGGATAAATATTTCTTAATTATTACAGCTTAAACTTTGGTATTCCCAATTAAATTTGTTTTATTTAGTCTATCAGTATTCCACTTTCTGTACAACTACTAATATCTCAGACTAATTGACTTCTTTTTCTTCGTTTATTGGTATGAGAAAATGAGATTGCTTTATTTACCTTTGTATCTGCTCCTTCAACAATGTTTTAGATAGAGACTCTTCCATTACGAGCTATAATAAATTAATAATAATGGAATAATATCGTATATGTTTTCTTTCTCTCTTTTTTTTTTTTTTTNTATATTAGAAATATTTAATGATCATAAAAAAGGAAAGAAAATGCATGATTATAAATCATATTCTTTTAAATCTGCTTAATATTCATGTCTAAAGAAAATATCACTAAATTAAAGTTCAGATTTTTGGGCTCCAAAGAAACATTATATTCTGACCTCATTTTAAGTTTATTTTATAAATGAAATAATATGTAACAATAAAATAATTAAAATATATTAATTAAGTTTCAAGAATTTGAAATTTTCATATATATTTTAAAAATCAATTTATACAGTTGAGTTGATGACAAAAATAAATATTCTCTGATGGAGTTTGCGTCGACGACAATGACTCGTCATAGAATGCCACGCACGCAACTACCAAAATACGCGAAAAAAGTCACCGTGTGCAAATTAAAGTTATCGAACAGTTTTTCCATTTGAGTATATATTATATTCCATTGCACAAGCTGGGCATGAAGCAAATGAAGAACAATGTAGGTTTTTCTTGGCGGTGAAAGCTAAGCAAGAATCACCAATAAAAAATCCCTCTTGTCACTCCACCAAATCCTATATTCCTTCTTGTTATTCTTCTTCCTTTAAATCGAAGTAAGATGTGAATAGAAAAAAATTGATATGCTCTACATCTTCGAGCTTCACTCACTGCAGACCAAACAAACAAACCAAGCTAGCAAGCCGATCGATCTTTGATTTCAGCTCAAAATATTTCGATTCGGCGATTCGCAGATCATTCTATTACAATGCGCAATCTGATCAAACCGGGATCGTCCGATTTGTTCGTCCCCGGGGGATTGTTCCTCGAGATTGATTCGATTCCTACGTCGTCCTTTGTCTCGTTGATATCGTCGAAGACTCACTCTGATGCGGGGAGGGTTTATTGTTTTTCTAGGGATCGCAGAAGAGTGGCGAGCTTCGAGATTTTCAGGCGGGAAGGGAGAATCGTCGGCGGTGGATTTTCGTCGTTGAGCTTGTCGATTAGCGGAAGCGAAGGAGAATCGGGAGGGATTCTGGATTCACATGAGGAAAAAATCTCGGAGGAGGCTGATGAGTGTAAAGAGAAGGAAGAGAATGTTGAAGTGAGGGGATCGGGTGCTATGAATATGACTAAGCATCTTTGGGCTGGAGCTGTGGCTGCTATGGTTTCAAGGTCTGGATTGCAATATTATATCTAAAACTTGGAATACTCGATCGATTTGTTAGGTTGAGTTTTGTCTGTGTCTTTGTTTGTCACCTGATTTTCTTTTCTTTTTTCCGCTTTGCTGCTTTTTTGTTTCGTTGATCCCTTTTTTTTTTTTTAATGAAACTTACTATACTCTTGCTTTTGTGGTCTTTACTCGAGAATTAGACACTGCTGAATGCTATCACTAGTTTTGTGTCCTTTCCTAGTGTTGGCAATGGTATATTTGTCTGCTTTCTTCAGTCGGATTCAATGGTAAAAGAGTTAGTTTCATTCTCGATGCAGTTTTGGATTGAGAAAAGTGTATCCATGATTTTGTGTCCGATCATTTTCACCAATATTGTTCAAGTTGCAATGACAGAAGTTCTAATAATTTGAATTTGAATTTGAATTCATTGGTAAACGTTTTATCTAGTGTATGCTTTGCTGTACCAGAACATTCGTTGCACCTCTTGAGAGACTTAAGCTGGAATACATAGTTCGTGGTGAACAGAAGCACCTTTTTGAGCTCATTAAAGAAATTGCAACTTCCCAAGGATTGAAAGGTTTCTGGAAAGGGAATTTTGTAAATATTCTTCGAACAGCACCCTTTAAAGCTATAAATTTTTATGCTTACGATACATATAGAAATCATTTGGTATGGTTGTCCGGAAAGGAGGAAAGCACAAATTTTGAGAGATTTGTTGCGGGTGCTGCTGCTGGGATTACAGCTACCTTGCTCTGCCTGCCCATGGACACAGTGAGTGGCAATTCAATAATCAATATTGTTAATCTTTCTGTTTGATAACTTTCTTCCTATTTGTTATCGCATAGATAAATATCCTTATAATAAATATGATGCATGGCAAGCTTGTCTTGTCTAGTGAATGTAGCACTCGTATATAGGTTTGCTGCAATTATATGAATCCCACCAATGAGTATCAATTTACAAAATGCTACCATACCATTAGTTCTTGTTGCTCCTCTTAGTCTTACTATTATCTACCCATCTCTCTGAACTACATCTATGAATTTACTCAATCTTTTGTCTCACAGTTTATCTGTAACCAACCTGCAGTTATTGAGAGTTTATAGTATGTGTTTCCTAGACTGTTAGAAATTGTAACCATGTGTTTGGCCATCACCGTTGCATTCTCACTCTGATATAATGTCCTTGTAGATGCTCTCTAATTGTATTTTGGCAACTTATAATTCAGTATAGTTACTTTTAATTTAACTAGATGATTCAGAAAACAACAGTGGCCTTGAACTGTAATTGAAACATGTTAGATAAAAGTGGCAACAGCTTAGGACCATGTTTGATTATCAGTCGAACAGTTCTTTGTGGTCTTTGTCTTTAGTGTCCCATTTGAATTATGAAAATGTCATCAGTCATTTTATGTTTCCTACTATAAAATTTTGTCAATAAAGTGTACTTTTTAATCCTGTTATGTTTTTATTGAATTCTAAGAGAATCATTTCAGATCAGGACGGTAATGGTTGCACCTGGTGGTGAGGCCTTGGGTGGTGTAATTGGTGCCTTCCAGCACATGATAAAAACTGAAGGCTTTTTTTCTCTTTACAAGGGTTTAGTACCCTCTATTGTCAGCATGGCACCTTCAGGTGCTGTCTTCTATGGTGTTTATGACATTTTAAAGTCAGCATACCTGCATTCGCCTGAAGGAAGAAAAAGAATCCAACGCATGAAAGAAGAAGCTCAAGAGCTGAATGCTTTGGAACAACTGGAATTGGGTCCCATTAGAACTTTAATATATGGTGCTATTGCTGGTTGTGCTGCAGAAGCTGCTACGTATCCCTTCGAAGTTGTTAGGAGACAGCTTCAAATGCAAGTTCGGGCAACAAGGTTGAATGCACTGGCAACTTGTGTCAAGATTGTTGAACATGGAGGAATCCCTGCTCTTTATGCAGGATTAGTTCCCAGTTTGTTACAGGTATGATCTGTGTTCTGAGTTTTATGCTTTCATTTCTGTCAAATTTCGGTAAACTGGTCAAGTGATAGCAGGATATGTTATGGCTCCTATTGCTTAAAATTTAAGCAGACATCTCAGCGAGCTCTTGATTTGATTGGCACACTAGTGAGTTAATGAGCACTGTTTGCATAGTTCCATCAACGCTTTTCTAAAGAGATGCCCCATGTTTTGATTCTGATTATTGTAAGCAATAAGACCAGGCACCAACAGATTGTGGTTTACAAAAGAGTTTTATAACTCGAACATGGAGAGACATATTGTACTATTGTTTAGTATCTTAAGGCTCCTCAGGCGTTCTTGACACCCCATACTTGCAAACTTCTGCAGAAGTCTAAAGCTGACTCTCACTTTTCTAATAGTGATATTGATCAACTTTGCCTACATAGTGCTGGTTTGATTCTTAGCAGAGTAGTTGTCTTTGGATGAGGTTATGGAAAATTTACTTCAAGTCATTAGGCAAAATTAGGTGAACATGTAGGACCTCTATGTGATTCTGAGAACATATTATTAGGGTATAAAATTAGAGAAAATTGCACTAGAGAGAGCTTGATGCCTTCTGTTTGTTTTTGATAAAGCTGTTCAGTTGGGCAGGTCATGACTAGTGAGCTACTGAGCTTAACCTATTTTGGGGCTTCTGGATTATTTCAACAGCGTTGGATTAGATTGATTGCATCGGTTTAAACTTATTTAGTATTTGGGCCTAGATAAGCTTAAATTAAAGGCTCACTTTTCCCCCTTTTAGAAGACAATACTATTTGACTTCTGTGTTATCTACCACTTAAATGGAAATTTTCAATAATCATTTTTAGTCCCCTCTTTGTTCTTGATTTCTACTCCAATTTCTGTTGCAATAACCGAAGAATTAAAACCTTTTCCAAAGACAATTATGATCGAGACTAAATTTTAATTGATCATAGTTTCTTGTTCACTGATGATAACAGGGACAACAAAATTCTCAAACTTGTTCATGCCAACCATTGAATTCCATGATCTAGCCAAAATATAATACACTGACAATTTGAAAATTGGGATATAATCCAAAATATTTCAAAGTTCATAGAACACAAATTGTTTATAACAAATAGGATGCTGTGAGTTTCTGAACTCCATCACGTGATTATTATCTTTATTGTATATGCATTTCTCTTTATTAACCCAACTTGTGCGAGGGTAATTTTGACCACAGACCATTGATGTCTAGTACTAAGAGCACTGACTATTTCCATTTTTACAAGTTATAACTTAGTATCTTCAATGTGATGACTTTTCAGGTTTTACCCTCTGCTGCTATTAGTTATCTTGTTTACGAGTTCATGAAGATTGCTCTCAAAGTAGAATCTAAATAGATTATAATTAATGGCAGCAACTCAAATACAAGAAAAGATGAGGTAGAACTGCTGATAGATGGATGAGACAATGGAGATGTCATATACAAACAAGTATTGTGTTTTCTGTTGGAACTTTCGATTTACTATAAATTGAAAAATGAGAAAGGGAACAGAAAAGAGGGTTGGGAAGCCTTTGATTTTCTGATAGAGTTTGAGCTTACCTAGTTTCTTTCGTTTCTATTTTGCAATTAAAGTTGTAGATTAATCTTAGTTTATACATCACTTGAGATTTCTGTTCCTAACGTCAGCATGTTTTTATCTATTCTTAGAGTCATCAATCTATTTTTAATGAATTGATGCATAGGCGTTTGAATTTTTACTCCAAACGTGAGATTTAATGGTATAAAGGTTCTTGAATAGTGCTTTTGTTTCACTGACTTATTACTCTGCTATTGATTTATCCGATAATTTAAACCGGTACAAAATGAGATTACATTCCTAATGCTTTTGTATAAAGAATAATTTCTCAACCATGAAAACTGTATTCGTAATTTCTATAATGCAAAAAGAATGGGCTTCAGATATCATTGTTAGGTACTCAAATAACTTATGTGAGCATCGCGACTCAAGTGATTGTATCCTCGTAAACTCTCCATCAAAAGGCTTTGTCATGAATTGAAAATTTTGCATCACAATTTGATTAACGTAAGTTAGCGGATCCTCCTTCAGACGCAATGAGATCTAAAACTCAAGAGACAAGGTACAATGGCAGTAGTCTAGCCAGAACATTCGCTTTTTTCTAGGACAAAACTATTTGTTGACCATAAAAATGTCCTACCCTTTCCTGACTACTGACTAGCTTATTTCCACCTTTAGTAGCAAATGCTTGTATAGAAAATATAACCACCAGATTTAGTCCATTGAAAACAAAGACATGAAAAAACGCTAAAATAGGAAAACAAATGTCTGCCAAAAAAACTGTACTAACTATTCGATTCACACCTCGAAAGGTTATGTAAAGTCTACAAATGTCACCAACATGAAATTGATTCGAATGATTAACAGTTCAATGTGTTTAAGAAAGGTTCTAAATCGGAGACATATCTCGTTAGAAAGCTATCTCATCATAGTTAAGTTGGATTAGTCTTAGTGAACTTTAGGAACCGGATAGGAAACAAAAAATAGTAAGTCTGGAAACGCCTTACACTAGGCAGCTACGACTACTAAGAATCGCTATTATTCAACAAAATTGTCTAAAGCCTCCAAGGATCAGACAACCACTTAAAGAAAATGTTCTGTAAGTTCCAATCTCACACCCCTAGTTTCACAATAGTATTCGGACAGTCACCATCCAGCTCTTCCAAATCTGTAAATGCAGACGAAATCACTACCAGAAAAAATAAGCATGTTATGGCCAATTTCAATTGCCTTGTATTTCTAATGTCAGATTTAACATGCTCAACCATGAATACACAATGGTGAACCACTGGAGTTTTAAAATCATATGTACTGCACTTTCTCTTATTGTGAAAGAGGGGGCCAAAAAGGACAGTGAGTGCGCTTCCATTGTTTGCTGTACATGTCAAACACCTTAGTATACATTTCCACAAACCGTGCCTTCTCAAGGATGTAACAGCTTCTCCAACGGTCAAACAACGGGGTGATGGTAATTTTTTTCCTTAAAAAAATTATGATAAACATAGAAAACATATGAAAAAACAAGTCCAAGTGATTCAAGTACCTAAAGGGGTCATCAAGCTCCTCTTCCTAGTTCCTATTACCCGAGCCAAGGCTCTCATAGAACAAAATGTACCCATGGTCTGTATTACTGGAATATTCCTGAGCTGACCCAAAGAATGTCTGCACAGCAGACTCATCAATCATTTCAACATTTTCGTCGTCAAAAAATAACCAGTGGTTATGGCTTTTTACAAGGCTGACATAATGTCCGTGGTTGGGTCCACTCCCAACATGGACAACTACTGCAAATAGGGAATACTCAATATCTGCATCTTCAACAGTGTTACTCAACTTCAGCTCAAGAGGGAAGACGACCCTGTAAGACAGCTTCTTGTATCGGCCCAGCTGTTCAATGTATTTAAACCGCTTAAGATGGATGACCAAGATGTGAGGTGGTTTCTTTATCTTCATCCTCTTCTGAGCTTCTTGCAAACTAAATATCACAATAAATCCCTTCTTGGTCATCACTCATCAGATTTGAATGGAAATGAAAAAAGGAACAGATAAAAGTACATATATCCTTTTACACATCATATACCCAAAAGACAAACAAATTCCTTTCAGATGACAGATAGAAAAAACTATACATATATATATATATCAAATTCGCCATCAGCATTTGATATTGCAGTGATTCAACATCCGTGCTTCATCATGACAGAAATTTCTTTTCACTCTTCTAAATAAGAACCAAAATTGTGCAATCCTAGAATATAATCCAAAATGGTTGAAGTGGCCCTTTACCTCTATCAGAGTCCTTAAGGAGCCACGTAATAGTTGATGCCATAAAAGTAGTATAAAACATAAAGGTAAATTATGAAACAAAACTTGGGCTCAGAAGTGAAAGCAATATACCTGCAGCACTTGTCACAAAAAAATTTGTCTTCAGCATTCAGCGTCTCAGTGGAACTGAAGTTTTTCAAACAGCTTGTGATTGAACTGTTCTGCTCAATATCAAGGCTCAAGTCAAAAAATGTTTCATCCCTAGCTGTCACTGTTTCACACCGCAAGCACCTTGTCTCATTGGTGAGTATTCCCTGATCAGATCGGTTTATTATTATGAGATTCCTCAGAAATAGAAGGAAATCTTATTTTTGTGGCCATCAAAGAGTAGGAGGTAAGGTAACACATTCCTCTCCCCCACTACAAAAAGTAGAAGACATAAACAATGGGAAATAAATTTTCATTGTTGTATTAAGAAAATCCATTTTTCTCCTAAGAGATGCAGAATAGCACAATGGATGTCGTGCTTATTTCCAAAATACTTCTTGTCAAAGTTTAGATGGATTATCCATATATATATATATATATATATATATAATATTTGAACTGGTACATAGTACGATGTTCCCACTTCCCACTTAGAAACAGAACACTAATAAGCTTGATCAAATGTGTGAACCAACATTTAAGCTCCCTCCAAATTTTACCACAAGAAACATGTTAAGATTAAAACATTAGGTTGGCAGAGCAAGGCAACCTGAAAATTTTTGTGCACCCACGTAACTAGAGGCTCTTTATGACCACCATTAGCTAAACCATTCTTAGGTCCATTGACAGTCTCAGATGATGGTGAGGTCCCTTGATTATTCTTTGCAGCCTGGGCCTCTTTCTCCAAAATGTCCACAAGTTCATTTAACAAGAAGTTCAAGAATTCATGGGCATCCTACCAAAACAGGACAAAGAGAAGATCCACAATGACATAACAAAAGAGACGTCATATAACCAATATTTGAGTTCAACAGGAAGAATAAGCAAATCAAAAAATCAGTTAGTAGGAAAGAGACGTCCAGTATAAAAGAATAAAAAGCATAACCCACATCACCATTTGGATCCCAGAGATATACTAGTTAAAGCATGTGCAAATATCTATAGACATCAGTCCTACATGCCAAAGTGACAAGGCATTGTTGGAAAAAACTCATTCTAGGGGGAAATAATATATTTCAAACAGGCGTAGATAAAAGCCAATGAAAAAGGGAATTAACAAGCACATGCGCAGTTCAGGTAGATAAACTTCACCATTATGATGAAGATGCCAAAATGTGTACATGCATAATAGTTGCAAATCATTTCATCTGATTTATATCTTATGGAGCATTCAGCATACTAACTAAAGAAAACTGTTCTGTTATCTAAGGATAATTGATAAGGGAACAAAATGCAAACCTTTAAATTTAGTTCAACCAACACAAAGAAACAGCATTTCACCAGGCATTTTAATACTATACAATCTCTATATAGCCTCCATTACATTGGCCGAAAAAAAAAATTATAGACTCCATTACAAATTTGACCTAAGGATTGGAAATTACTTATATGCTCTGAAGTCTTAAAGGTTTTTACTGTTCCTTTCCACTTGCAACCTTCTTGTCTAAAGGAAAAAAAGAGTGACACGACAGAAATAACTACATTCCAAATTTATAATTAATGAGTGGCAAGAGGCAACTTAAAACTGATACATATACCTTAAAATCAGTGGCAAGAGGCTACTTAAAGTTGATAGATACATCTATGCATAAGATTCTTCCATAAAACTGGATCTACTCAATCACAAACACAGTAAGGTCATATACAAACTAGGTTTCTATGTTAGTACTTATTCCTCTCTCATGAAATTGCAAAGTTCTGGAATCACCGCTTTCTCTAAATGAATTTCACTCTTTAGTTTAAACACATACCTGGTGCATATAGCTACGGAAGAGTTCATTCTGTTTCTTCAACCTCTGCACAAATCGCTTGGGAGCAATTACTCCAGTTTTTTTCTTCTGGGATGTTATCTACACCAAGAGAAATAACATATGCTATAAAAAACTAAGAAATAATGCATGTAAACATTTGATAAGCACAAAATTATTCATTCCAAACACAGCAACACGTAGATGTTAATCCGAGCCTCCAAGAACATATCAATAAAAAAGTTGAAAGTATGACCAGCAACCAGAATATCTGGATGACAATAAAAGAAAAACTGGTAATATCTTCCAAATCAAAGAGTCTAAAATAGCACAAGTGCATAAAAAAGATCTCAATTAAGCCAAAAGATCCAGCACAACCTAGATAAACCCTAGGCATATCATAGCAGATAAGTGATTTCAAACCATAAGGTCTATATATCCAGGTATTTAAAATGGAATTGAAAATCATCACTAAAAAGTTTCAAAGACAAGATATGCTTCTTTCTTATGATCACCATGACAGCAAAACCTAGGAAAGTTAGGGAACCAAGAGCTTCTTTAGCTGTAGGCAAGACAATGCACGCATCATGATTACAATTATTGGGGACAATGGTATATATAAAGAGACATCCATGCAAGTGACTGCGGGAAGTTTTCAAATTATAATCATTACCTGTGAAAATAGGTCTGCTAAGCAGGTTAAGAGATTTTCTTCCGCATCCGCTATGGTTTTGTTATTTCCATAATACTCTAGCAACTGTTCACGAAATGGAACACAAAAATATAGTGCCTGCAGAAATGGAAAAGAAAGTAACTTGGTGGTGAACAACCAGAATAAAGAGCTATGAAACATAAAAAGTTACACAGATGACCCATCTTCATATACTATGAAAAAACATGTCTAGTAAATTAATAAATATATACTCTTGGGCATGATAATTGCCTTTCGCATATATAAATATTATTAGATTGAAATAGGCATTCGATGGATGCAGGCAACATTTATTCTTATCGAGGGATTATAACTCCGGTGTGTTGACAGATGCATCTTCAAAGACAAGTATTGAATGTCAACAAAGAAAACATTAAAGAAAAAATTAATTATTATCAGAGGAAAATTTCAAGAAAACTAATAACAAGACTGAGACTACATTAAATATCTAAAAATTAACATGTTAACATGACAAGTTTTGGAATTTATATATCACATTTAGGTAAAGTTGAAAGTTAAAATCTTAGACCAGTTGAATGACCAATTTTTGTAAATAGACTGCTTGGCAACATCAATATTCTTTTCTCTTCTCTGAAAATTGGGCCTAAAAGTCATTTATGCTGATTTGGAGCTAAATTAAGTTGAAGCAAACACAAATAAAAGAGTTATGTTACGTATGACACAGTAAGCATAAGGAGATAGGTAAGAACAACAACAATTCTTTTTTCTGAAATGTCAACTTGCGCACTCAAATCTACCAAAGAGTAGAGGTATAAGAAGGGGAGTAATTATCAGTGCATGACAAGAATTGAACATATCAATTTACTTCCATTTCTTTTGTTTCAAAAAGAAACAGAATCCATACAAACAAGTGAAATTTCTAATTTCAATGTTCAATCCTCATACTTTTTCCTGAAGCATGCCTTGGCAATTTAGTAGAACAGGTCAAAAGAAAGCATAATTTAGAACACGGTGACTTCCCTTGCCGTAATTTGCCACTGCAACAGTTCCTCAGAGTAGTTCACAGTTCATAGAGGATTGATTAATCAAAAAACTACCGATATCTTGCAGCAGATATTCAATGCTCGGAAAATCATCAATTGAATACGAAACACAAATCGAATAGAAAACAAACACATAAAATATCGATCGACGATGACCTGCAAAACGCTGTTGCAGTAACAAGTGTTACCAAAGTTCTCTAAGCCAAAGTAACGCTCGCCTTCAGGAAATTGGTCGCCGAGAGCTTTCTCAAGCTTGGAGCCCGCAGCACCCATCAGCTTATCTCCGATCACCGAAACACAGATCTTTATGCGGTTCAACTCCGCGATTCACACTCCATCAAAGGCTCAATGACCGTTTCTTCAAGCCCTGGTTACTTCGAATCGCAAGAATTTCTTGCGAATAAACTTGGTGGATTCTTGTGTTGTGCTAGCAGAGAGGCATCAAGATTCAAGGGTTTTCGTTCTAGACGAAGATGAGAAAGAAGGGAGTCGAAAAAAAATGAAGAAAATTGAGGAAATGAAGAAACGGTTTTATTGAAATCCTAAAAATAAGTGAAAACAAATAAGCAATGTGGATACACGCCACTATTACGCTGATATATAGATGATCTACTCACTACACATCACGCGTGCCAATCTGTAAAACTAGAAGTCTAAAAGCGTTCTAATTCTGTTGGATTTGTGGATAAATTAAATAATATATATTGAATATTATTTTTTTCTTGACCTAGTATTATATATATATATATTTATATATATATATATATTTGGAAGAAAAATGAAAAAAAAAATTAATTATTTGATATTTTGATTCTTGTAGTATATCTAAAATTTTAATTGAGTCTTTATAATTTTATTTTAAAAAATAAGTTTTTATACTTTGTAAATATTTAAGTTTTAATTTTTAATATTTAAATTTGTCATATGAATAAATTTTTTGGTGATATACGAATATTTATTTTCTTTTGGTGGGAATATGAATTTTTATTTTTAGTATAAACAAAGGGTATCCATCGTCAGGAATAATGACTAATTCCTTCGCCACGAATCTTCCACTTAAGAGTAAACAATTGGCCACAGAGTGCTTTCTATACCTAACAGTAAGATTCGAACCATCACCACTTGATTAAGGGACTAAGTGAAGAACCAACAAAAAAGATAATATTATATTGGTTTAAATAACTACAATTTTGTGAATTTTGGTTCTTAAATTTAAAAATTAATAAATGAGGGTCGCAAACTTTTAATTTTGTCAATTATTTTGAATTTTTTTATTCAAAAAGTTAAAATTTTTATGATTTATTATTATTAATTATGAATAATTAATTTTAAATTTTAATCAATGTAAAACAGAAACTTGACATTTCTCTGGTGTCATCCTTGACATTTCAAAAGAAACATTTTTTGTGACTATAATAATCATAAAATTATAAAAATTTTGAATTTTTAATAAATTTACTAACAAAATAAGTTATTTGTACAAAATTAAAATTTTAAATTTTTTTCCTAATTTTTCAAAGTTCAAAAATAATTTTCACCCAATAATCGAAGGTCAATAGAATATTTTTTCGCATTTTAACATTTTAGGTTTTATAAGATTCGTTGTTGATCATGCTAGTCCTAATATTAATATATAATGAATAAAGTTATATTCATTTCTTCCACTTTCACATAAAACTTTTTTTAAAAAATAGTATTATCACATAATTAAGTATGAAAGATTTAAATTTAAAAATTTATAAAATATAAAAATTGATTTATAAGAAATAAAGTCATAAGGATTAAATAAAATTTTAAGTAAAATATAAGAATCTAATGATTAATTTTATATAAAAGAGTAGTGCCAAAAACCTCTTTGAAATAAATTTTCTCCAACAAAATCAAACTAAAAGATTTTTCTTCGAAAAGAAAAAAGAGAGACACAGAATAATGCTGGATTATGACCCTCTCCCCCTCTTTTGTAATGATTTGAAAATTTGAGAATAGACTTTAGCAAAGAAGCTTCCTTGGAGATCATTTTCATGGGAGTCACCGTCTCCTTTCGTAAGCAATGGCATCTAATATTATTTATGAATTATGAGGTATTAATATTTTTTTCCTTCGTTTTCAAGCTCAGCATAAATAATATTTATCAAGATGAATTAATATTCAATTTGGATTTACTAGAATTATAGATTCATCATAATCTGTGAGTTAACGAATTTGTATTCCTTATTATTTTGAGAAATCAAGCTTAGTTTGCATAAAATTCTAATTAAATCACTATTTTTTTTGTAATTGAATTTCATATTTATATTTTATTTACAATTTAGTATTGAGAGAAGCTTTATTATAATTTTCGATATATAAGTAACTTTTAATATATTTTTTAAAACTTATTACAGTCAATTTAAATTTTTAAAGATTAATAGTACCCTTATATCTTAACATTATTTATAATTTAATGCTAAATAAGATCATATTAATTTGAAGAATAAAAAATTTGAATACTCGTGGTCTCAAAACTAAAAGAGAATGGATATAAAAATTGCTTTACAATAATTTAAAAATTAACATTAAAAAGGTTTAAATACTTATGATTTCTAAATAAACACTGCACATAGTCTTAAAAGCTTGGAATAAGTAAAATATTACTAATTAACAGAAATCTTTATGAGTGTGTATTAATTATAGAGATTAGTTAAAGTCTGTTGAGTCTGTTATATGTTAGTTGTATCTTCAATAGCTGAACTTCTTGTGTAGAAATAATCCCTTGCTTGTAGTTCATAATGAATCAATTCAATATCACTTCTATATTCCTTTGACTCGATCGATCATGGAAAATTTTTGAGCGCTCAAAATGTGTGAAGCAGCTAAAACTAACACCAAATTTTTCCACAAAATTGTAAAAAAGAAAAAAAAAAAAAAGAGATACCCATAAAGTTTACATCAATAAAATATGTGAAGGAAACCGTTCTGAGTGTGTTACGAGTCTCGGCCTGAAATTGATCTCTGATTTTATTTTTTGGTCTAGACTTCCGAAGAGTGAGAGTGTAGAGTTAATCTTGTTTAGTGATGCCATGAACTCTGTTTTGATTAGATTTCTAGTTTATTTTGTTGCTTTCTGATGTGACTTTTAGACTTCTTTGTGTTACCAAAAAAAAATACGTGAATGATAATTGAGCGAAGGATTATTAAGCAATAGAGGAATTAGTTATCAATCGTTTTTTAAATCTCTGCATTCTACAAGACAATTAATTTGACAGAGAATGCAGAGATCTTACAAGATAACTTCACCAAATCCCTTATGGTTTTTAATCCAAACGCTCCTTCCCAACTTAAGCACATTCTACAGTGGTTGCATAGGGAATTAGGATTGAAAACAGATTGGGCAAGTAAGTATTTTGGAGTCTTTGTTGAAGATCGCAAAAGTTTAAACATAATTGTCAATGAACTTCATGAGAATTTGGAGTCTTTGCTGGAAAGCTAAATTACTTTCTCATGCAAGAATTCGAGAAACTTTAATCAAAGCAGTCCTCTAGCCTCTAGACAGAGCCCATCTATAAGATGTTTGTCTTCGAGTTCAAAAAACAACATCTCAACCGGATCAATGGTTTGGCAATAAACTTCTTTTTAGGACAAAAAGGTGATTGAGGATGCGCTTTTAGTAAAGTAACCCAAACTTTGACATCCTACAAGTGAAGGAGGGTTATTATTTAAGGATGCAAAGAAAGTTAACAAGGCATTATAGGCTAAACAATATTGGAAAGTCATTGGCGAACAAGATAATATTATGAGCCAAAAAAACTTCCCAAGATGCATAATGTTGGAGAGGAATTAGAAATAACTCAAATTTAATTGAAAATCACCTGAGATAGCAGTTTTTGTGGATTGGTATATATTAGTTGGAGTCGTATTACAAAGATATTGTTTTTAAGTGAAAGTGTAAATTTAATTTTATATCTTTTGCTGAGTTTGGTCCTGTATATTTTTTTGTTGCATTTTTATTCTCATATCTTTACAAAATGTTCCAATTTGGTTCTACATTATTTTTTGTCTCATATCTTTTGGTCAAGTTACATAATTAATCTCATATCTTTGCAAAAGTATCAATTGTTAGTTGATCATTTTATAAAGATATGAGATTACTTTTGCACCTGTGACTTGACCCAAAGGATGTAGGACTATTTTTGCAATTGACTCAAAGATGTGGAGCCAAATATGGAACCTAAAAAGATATAGGATCAAATTGGGAATTGACCCAAAGTTTTAGCACCAAAAGTGCAACAAAAAAAAAATATGAAATCAAATTAGAAACTGAACAAAAGATACGAGACTAAATCTGCTACCCTTCAACAATTGGATAGTGACAATTCCTAGGGTTTACACTGCTCCAAATCAAACAGATAACAAATGAGCAATTCTCTTGGTATGACAAAAAAGTCTCTGTGTAAGACTTAAGAGCATGTTGGTTTGGTCTTCCTCCTTCGATAACAATGGAATGGCTTACAGTAGCAACACAGCTTCACAGATTGGTTATATATATGATCAAACTAAAATTCTGTTATTTTATTTTCACATATTTTACAACATAAATAAATATATAATCATCTTTTTTTTATCACGTCATTAGTTAGGAGATAAAATTCTGTTTAAGTTTAATGATGTAGTTTCAATTACAATTAAAATAATCAAATTTGATTGGTCTAGTAGTTGAGCTCACTAGATAGCTTAAGTAAGTGTCAGATGTTTGAATCTTGTTTTATGTATGCAACAACTAATTGATCAATGACAAATCCTTAAATGAAATAGAGATCCGCAAAAGATTAGTCCTTAGCCTGTCGAGCTGACAGATACCTTAAGCAACAAAAAAAAAAATACAATTAAAATAGAAGTATAAGAATTACATACATTTCTTTAAAAACTCTTGTAAATTAGATATAAATGAACCAATTAAAATTTTTAAAAATTAAAACATGTAAAATATAAAGCTTTGGGTTTAACAAATTAAAAAGCTTAAAAATTAATTTAAATAAAATAAGTTTTATATCCAAAAATGTTAAGAAATATATTTTTGAAAAATAGTCTCATTCTGAATTATTTTCTCCTTTTATCTCCTATGAAAAAAATAGTTTTTTTATTCTCATACTTTATATTAGTTTTTATTGTTTGTTTACTGTTAATTTTATCTCATCAATTTTATATTTTATTTTTTTTTTATTTTTTTTAGCTCTTGTTTCATCTAATTTATTAATAATAGATTTCACGTAACTAATAAAATACAATATAAAATTATTAAAAAAATTCAAATTAAAGACATGATGTTGGATAAACATTAAAAAAAATTAAATCAAAATGTATAATTTGGTGACAAAATTAAAAAAATAATGTAAAAAAATACTTTTGCCTACTTTTTTTTCCTCTCTATTTTTATTCAATATTAAGGGGATAAAAAATTCATATTTGGCGGGTTAAATTAGGTCACAGTGAAACTTCTGGACAAGTTTGTGTGGCAAACTGTAATTCGGATAAACCTGGAGATAGGGGAGTAAAATAAAGAGGGAAGGTTTCGAAGGTGGTCTTATCCGCAATCCCAATTTGGCTTCGCTTCAACTTCAAGCAGAAACAGCGAGAAAGAAACGAAGCAAAAATGTTGAACTCCGTTGCTTCGCCCTCAACTATATGCTGCCTTCCGAAACCATTTTCTGGAAATCCTAGTCCTAGGTCTTCCTTTAACGGCATTCAACTTCGTGGCGTACGCTTCATTCGACCTTGTCCTCAGATGAAGTTGAATCGACACCCTACTTCATCGGTAGTGATGATGGCCAAGAGAGAGGAGGAGTTGAAGGAAATTAGAGCCAAAACTACCGAAGAAATCAACGAAGAGGTTATTGATCTTAAGGGTGAGCTTCTCATGCTTCGGCTTCAGAAATCTGCTCGTAACGAGTTCAAGTCCAGCGAATTCCGTCGCATGCGTAAGAGGGTATTACTTTCTTCTTTTGATTCTGTGGAAATGCTGTGTAAATTCATGGGTTTTTTTGTATTGTTTTAGTAAATTGAAGACCGCTGTAGGTGCAGGCAGGTAACTTCCTGAACAATAAGATATGCAAATAAATTATGACTTTGCTAACTAGAAATTTGAAGCCTGGTAATGTTGAAATGTGACTTAAGGAAGCAATGGAGTGACAGTAGCGAATTTTTGTTGTTTTATTTGGATAAATGTTGCTTTCCTTTTCAAAACGAATAAAAAAGAACCTAGAGGGAGGAATTTTCGCTCAATTCAAATTTCCTATGCTTCATGACATAAAGTAGGTGTTCACTGGAATTTCATCATTTTTCTTTAAACAAGTCTAACTAATGGGTTTAGAATAGCCAATCTCACTCTGCTTTCATAACCATTAGCATGTGAGTGACATGGTCTCAATGGTCTATTTGAGTGTTATTTAGCATTCCTGTTTTCAAGAAACTATATATTAACCATAGGTTCACGGTGAACATTTTTATAGTACTCTTCTTAGTTTGATTTCATACTTGAAAGATAGCACTAGACAATCAAGTGTCTGCTGGAACCTATAGGAGTCGAAGTTGCCAAGACTTTTATCATGTGCAGTGATGAAATTGGCATTGTTGGAAAGGCGAAGGAATTCATTTCTATGGTAATCTAAGAAATACACCTCTAGTACTCATATACACTACTCTTTTAAAGTGGTAAAGGGTGAATTTGGCATGCTATATTGTATATCTACAGCAAATTATACAAGGAATTTTGACACCAAAACCTTTTATTTTTTGGTTCCTTTTGCATACTCAGGCATATGTTCATTTAAAATATGCCTTCTTTTTCTTTTCTGGAACAAGGAACTCAAGTAAAAATTACAGCATAGGATGCCTTGATTATTTGTTTGAGATTTGGTGGTAGTAAACATTTTGTATTACTAAAAGTTAGGATTTGAGAATTTATGTTCTAAGTACACATAGATTGATTTCAAAAGTAAATTTAAATGTTTGTTAGTCCGATTGAGTATCTGTCTCCATTGAAATAGGATTGCATGATCTGTATATCCTCTGAGAATACTCATGTTTCTTAGTGCTACAATGCTACTAGCTACTTGCGATGCTATGTAATCAAAATATAGTCACAGCCATCCTCAAATTTGTCAAAAACTTACTATAGTTTATTAGGGTAATTAACATCCTCAATCCTCAAGCCCCCTCCCCTCCCCTCCTGATCCCTTTGAAATGAATTCCTAGGACTTCAAATCTTCTAAAGATTATATGTTAGTTTCTGTTCATAATAACTTAACTTTGTATTTATTTTTATATTTTGACTTCATTTATATTGATTTGTGTTCATTTACTTCTATGTCTGTCTTCTTCATTAGAATAAATATTTTGAGGAAAAAAGCCACATGACTTCACCACTCCTAATTATAATATTTTCATACCAACTCAAATTATTGCCCACTTCTCTATTTATTTATGTCTAGCACATTATGAGATGTGATTCCTGGGTGTGCCTCAGCCTCTGCTGCATACTGTAATGGTAGAATCCGATGTATGCAAATCAATGTTATCTTTTTTATAATGTAATAGATCAATATGTTTCCCTTATCTGTTGTTTATTCTACATTGTGCAGTCAATACCATGCTTTTTACTATCACTAATTACTAAAAGCATCTCTTGAGTTCATTTGATGGATGGTCTTTACCCAATCTCTTATGGTTCTACACAATTGAGCTGTAATAAGTCAATATCTTAATCTTTTTCTGTATTTTATTCTTCATTTTATAATCAGCTTATTGCCTTTTACTACTGAAACTATCAATTAAAATCAACCTTCTGTTTTGGTGAATAAGTTGAAGGAAGGAGCTCTGGCTCCCTCCCTCTTGCTTGCACTTTTTGTTTTCTTTCTTGCAAGGAAAATCGGTAATATCATATTTAAATTCAGAATAGAATCCTATTATCCTACCCTCTCATCTCTATTTTTGATATACAGACCTCTTCCATATATTTGAGAGTAATGAGACTATGATTCTCTGCACTTGTATCATTGCCTCCGCACTCAGAATTTGATTAGGTCATTTTACAACGTGCCATCTCTGTCTAAACTAAAATGAGAACGGGGCAGTGGCAAATACTCTTATATGGAATGATGTGATCTCTGATCTGCAGGGGAACCAAATTCTCAAGGGATATCGTGTTTTGGGGTTTGCATGAATGTTATATGCTTCCTATCTTTATGTTGGCAGTTTAAACTTCTGATGTGGATGTTGATATCTACAGGTTGCTCGCATGCTTACTGTGAAACGAGAAAGGGAGATCGAGGAGGGTATCAATAAGAGGTTATCTAGAAAGCTTGATCGGAAGTGGAAGAAAAGCATTGTCCCTAGACCACCTCCTTCTTTAATAAAGCTGCGGGAGCAAGAAGCAGCTGAAGAGGCTGAAAAAGCTGCTGCATAAGCTAATACATTGATATTAGCAGCTATACAGTTTCATGGTTAAAAAATAGATGTTCAGTGTCATCATTTTCTTGTTTCGGTGGATGCTGCTATCTCCTATATTAAGTCTTGTTGGTAGTTCAATATATGGTTATTCCTTCCTTGAGGTTCATTTCCTCATGTTTTTGTAACATAAACATAGATTATAATCTGAAGACTGACTGTATTTGAGATTTTAAACACGTTGTATTAAATGGTTATTTAGCTATGTCAAAAATTATGAATTTGCCAAAACTTTGTAAATTTGCATTCTGCAAGCACAATTACATTTGAAGATGAAAGAACTTTTAGGAAAGTTTTAAAAAGCATTTTCGTCTACGCAGTGTTGATCATATTATTTCTGGATCACAATGACTAGTGACTTTGTGAAACAGATTTTAGCAGATTTGATCACATTAAATTTAAGCACTTATTAAGAAAAATATATAACTATTCTAAGGTCTGAAAGTCATATAAAGATTCCAACTAAGAAAATGTTTTGCTATTATTTCTCCGCAGTGCAATGTTTCAAGAATGTTTCTAGACCAGGGCATGCAAATTATGTACTTGTCACACATTAACCAATTATTCGAGAATAGATTTGGGATTAATTTAAAAAAATATAAAAATATATGATTAATTTGAAACAAATGAAATATAAGGGATTAATTTGAAATTCATTCCTTACATGAGGGATCAATTTGAGATTTTGGCCATAGATCATAAAGTTCAAAGTATAAATCTCATATCTTTTGCTCAGTTCTTAATTTGATCCTATATATTTTTTTGTTGCATTTTTTGTCCCATATTTTTATGGTCAGGTTCCAATTTGGTCTCATATCTTCTTTTGTTACAGATTTGGTCCCATATCTTTGGGTCCATTGCATAATTAGTCCTATATTTTTAGGTCAGGTGTAGAAGTGATCTCATATCTTTGTAAAAAGGTCAATTAACGATTGATCCTTTTGTAAATATATGAGACCAATTCTGCAACCTAACCAAAAGATATGAGACCAAATTAGAACTTTTTTCAAATATATGGGACTAAAAGGGCAAAAAAAAAAGATACACGACCAAATTGAAAACTTAACAAAAGATATGGGACCAAATTTACACTTTGACCAATCATAAATGTGAATGCATTTCAAGATTTACATTCATAGTCTGGATTCCAGAAGGCATACTCTCTCCCTCCCACTTCCCCAAACACTCGCAACTCGCAACTCGCAAGTCTCAAAATCAATGGATGAGAAAGAGAATCTCACAAATGTTGGAGAATCAGATGCCATAGACCCAGATCTTCACAAGAAGCACTTATCTATGATCGAGCGTCTCTCCAATCGTCACCAAAATCGTTTAGATAACTCGCTGACACGCCGATCCGAGTCTGAATCGTTGTCATCCCCTTCGTTCGAGTCCACTTCGTCTTTCTCTTCACGCTTTTCTGACCTAAAGCTCTCCATCGAGTCTCAGTTGGCTGATTCGCGAACTGTTTCCTCTGATCCAGCTCAGCTCAAGTCTTGCTTCGAGAAGATATCTGCATCTATCTCCGATCTGGAAAAGCTCGTCGCTGAGAACTCGTACTTCTTGCCGTCATATGATGTTCGATCTTCGCTTAAAACCGTCTCGGATTTGAAGCAGAGCCTTGAGAGTTTAAATTCGGAGCTTATCCCCAAGAAGAAATTCTCATTTAAGAACAAGGGTAGCAAGAAAGAGTCTGTCATTCTCGTTCCAGAGGCGAAAGAGCCTCCTGTTTTGAATTGCAATAGTGCTTTGCCCGAGAAAACGAGATTCGCAGTGCGGGATTCGCCAGGATTTAGAAGCAAAGTGGGTCAGATTTTGGTGGAGAATTTCAGGGGATCAGAGGTAGGAGAGTTCACGATTTCAGACCTTGATTCTTGTGAAGTGAGAATAATTGGTTGTTTAAGGGCGCTTTTCGTTCATAGACTCAAGAATTGCCGGGTGTATGTAGGGCCTGTAATGGGTTCGGTTCTCATTGAGGAAGTTGAGGGTTGCGTCTTTGTTATGTCATCACATCAAATTCGAATTCATAATGCCAAACGAAGTGATTTTTACCTGAGGGTTAGGAGCCGGCCCATAATAGAGGATACTAATAGCGTGAGGTTTGCACCTCATTGTTTGACTTACGAAGGAATTGAAGAAGATCTTCGGGATGCGAATCTTGATGACGAGACTGGAAATTGGGCCAATGTGGATGATTTCAAGTGGTTGCGCGCAATACAGTCTCCAAATTGGTCAATTTTGCCGGAGGATGAGAGGGTTGGGATAGTTGATATATCGGCTCGGGAAAGTGGAAACGGGAAAAGTTAAATTACGTAAATTTCTCTCGCAGTATGCCAAATGCTCCAGATTGTATCTTTTTTGTTAAAAGCATGTTCAGCTAATCTTAGACCAGGTATGTTCTTTCTGGTATTTGATAAGTGATAGTAGATAAATACCATTTTGGCTAGAATCATGATCACCAGTTTGGATATGCCTCATTTACTGTTCAAACGAAAATGAGTAGAGCAAAAAGTTTTCTTGCGGTCATTTCCATGGATGATAGTGGATAGTCTGAATATTCATTAAAGTGTAATCTTTGTCAGTTACGGTGGAATGTGTGAGTGTGACTGACTCTCACTACTTGATCACTAAGACTTCGACTATTTCATGATTGGATTTCATTAATATCTCTAACATATCTGCTCACCGATGTTTTTTGTGTTTGAAGTATGGACAAAACATATAATTGCTATGTCTTTTGCAGAAACTTAATTCTACATCAACCGTATACTCACTAAAACTGGAGTGATAGCAAAAATTGAACTCTTTTGTTATGCTATAATTCTATGCAAGCAGCAGTTTGAATCAAAAGTTTAACTTCAGCTATTTAGTAAAAACTCTTATTTGTTTTCATTAATATATATCTAACAGCCTGCCATTTTATATTTTTTCTTTTTTGGATACTGTTTTTGCAAGCATTGTCTAAATCTATGGAATAATGAACAAATGAAAAAATATGAAATGGAAGAAGAAGCTCAGAAACCTCTCGCGACTGGCCACCATCTGTTCTGTTCTTTGAATTCCTCTATCCTAATAGGAAAAAATCTCTATTAACAGATATATCTACAACATGAATTTCCTTGGGAAATGTTCTAAATGTGGTTTGCAACAATATTTGTGTAAATGTGCCAGCTTTATTTGGAGCATCATTCTATCTATGCACGGCAGTGCTTCTTTGAATTGTAGTAAGGTCTATAGTTGCCCAATGAGATAAGATTAGAGAGTTGGCTTGTATGAAAATCAAGTTAATTGAAAAGAGCAGAAAATTAAAAAAGGGTACTCTGTTATCTTTGATTCTCTGTGCTAATTTTTGTTAATATGTTGATTATTTCAGAAAACTTTACACAAAAATATAAAAGACTATCTGAGTCTCTCTTTCTGGGTGTTCAAGGAATTAGTGTTTCCTTTGATTATTAATTAAGACAGATAAAGGTTAGGCCAGGGGTTGCCGCCATAGCTGGTGAGCTTTCCTTCTTCCCTCATCCTTCAGGATGATATCTTCCCTTTATAGATAAGTTTCTTCTCTGTTCTTTCAGAGAAGGTTTCTCCTCCCAGTAGTGAACACACTGTTTTTGTTTTGAAGTTTTGCTTTCTATCTCATTGGATATACAACATAAAAACTTAAATTCAAAGCAAGATGATGGTGAAAACTTAATCCTCTTATAATATTGCTAGGTTTGTTGCCTTATAGTTTAGATGTATAGTAATCTTGTATGTTATTTCAAAAAGTTATTTTTAGTTGAAACTTGGGTTGTGAATCTTCTTGTTTTCAAGCCAGGGTATCGGGGTATTATTCCCCCTGTTATATAGTTCTAACTTTTGATTAGAAGAGTAAGCTTATAGTTGATATATTGTATTTAATGCCATGCTAATCCTTCTGCGTAGGACCTTTGTGCTTTCTTTTTCATTTATGAAGTAATATTTTGAGTTTTGATCCAAAAAAAATGGTACCAAATACGCAGTATACCTGCTTTATTGTCTATAGCTTGATCTCTTTTTTTAGCCTTAGCTGTACCAAAGCAGTTTTATTGAAAAGATAATGGCATCAAGCATTAACCTAAGCAATTGCTTTTTTATTATGAAAGAAACGGGATTACAGACAGAGAAAAAAGGATTCCTGCGTAAGAACGTTCATTGTAAGAAATAACAAGAACATCTGATAAAAAGAACTTATTGTAGTCTATGTGTAGGGTATAAATTCCTCTCCTCCCACGCTTGATTTGATATTAACTCTTTTGCTGCTTGTAGGGCTGAAGGAAGAAGTGCTTCCAAATGCCATTACTCATCAAACCAAAGCTTCTTAGTAACTGGCCTCTTCCAATAGCCTCAAGGGACAGTAATCACTTGCATTTTAGTAGGAATTAACATAAATTCTTTGTGAGAGCCTTTATCTTTTGGAGGACCTCTCTACAATTGGAATGACATTTTTTCTCAATCTGCATAGGAACATCATTTTTTTTTTAAGAATATTGAGCTTCCTCCAACGAGGGTTAGGTCTTATAGAAGAGATTAGTCTCCTACATGATAACTCAGGTTTTAATCTCCGTGAGAAGTGTTAACATTTTAATGTCTAACCGTATTTTGAACAAGATTGTCTTTTCTAGAAAATATGTGAAAACCTTTTAAAAAAAAATTCCTTCCATGGAATGATTAAAAAGTTTAAAATTTTTCAAAAAATAAGAACTAACGGTAAAAGATAACAATTGTATGGACTAAAATTAAAACTTGAGTAAATTGTAACTAGGAATCCAATTATTAATTTTCTCTTATATATATGAATTAAGATATACAGTCATAGCTAGTGGAACATTCTAATTTGTGTAAAAACTAATTTCCTATCTCCAGTGTCTCATAAGTATATATGAATGAAAACTCAAAAAGTGTGTAAAAGTTAAAAAATAAGAGTAAGTCCGCCTAATATAAACTACAATATCTCACTTTAATTTCTTAAAAAATGAAAAAAAAAGGGTTATCTGTTAAGAGTTGACTGGGACAAGTCCATATAAGATTTTTTTGGAAAAAATATGAAGTCAAATTATATTATATAAAAGTTAAATGATATTTACAATGAATCAGATAACTTCAATTTAATAATATAGAAGAAAGATAATTTGTAAACATTATTATTCTAAAAAAATAAAATAAAACCACAACTGATCTTTGTAGGATAAAAATGACATTATATTGATTTTGGTGTTGTCAATAAATTGTTTATCATTAAATTTTTTTATATCAGAAAAAGTAATATTTTTTCCAAATGTAAATGTTATAAACTCATTAATTAATTTTTCAAAATATTAAATTTTATTTTCGAGATATTCATATATGAAATTGATCTACTATTAGAACATAATCTTTAAAAAAAATAAAAGACTAGAATTAGAAATAAGTCCAGGCAAAACTGTCACCATAATCCGGGACTAACAATATAACTTACTCAATTGAAAAGCACCAAAAAAAAAAATTACAACGGAGGAAGGAATTGTAATTATTACTTACACCCCCCCCCCTCCTTATAAATTTAGAGAAGTTGAAGAAAATAGATATTAAAAAAGATATATAACCAAAATCATAACAAAAAATGTAAAGGGTTAGATTGCAACTTACCTAAAAAATAAGAGTTAAAATTGTACTTTGGCTTATATATTTTAAGTGTTATATGTTTTGGGTGATTTTCAATTTAACTTTTTATCTTAGTAACTGAATGTGGTTAAATCTTTCTCATTTTAAATTTGAATTTAAAGAGTTTAGAGTTATGTGTTACTTTTGACGAATCATATCTCTAACCTATTGGAACTCTTAGAAAATAATGTTGGTCTTATGTCTTTTGTTTAATTTTGACTTTGAATGCAATGAGTTTGAAACTATCCATTACTCATGATAAATCATTTTTTTTTGCCCAATTGAAACCGTTAGTAAATGAGGTTAAATTGAGTCCGAAAATGAATTTGGATCAAAAATGAAAAAAATTATGAAAACATATATAACTAGTTTTACGAAAAATAAATATAAAGGGCTGCATTGAAATTCACCCAAAAATTTGTGAAAAAAAGTGCAATATGAGCTACATTATATTCACGTGAATTGTGTGAGTGACCATAAAACGAATACACACATTCCTGATATGATGTGTTCGTTTTATGGTCACTCACACAATTCACGTGTAGTAGACGCAATAGAAGTATCTATCTCACACAAAAATAACAATTCGTTGCGCTGTTTCTTCATTAGTCTACTTGTTTATTGACGGACCTACTTATAACGACGCTTGGAGGTTACTGTCACTATCATATTGTCGTCGTCGCTGTTTACAAAGCTACAAAACCCAACCCAGAATTCCAATGCTCCAAGCTACTACTTTAAACTTTCTTTTATTTCTCTTCCCCCCTTGTATTATTAAATTGCATATATGGTTCTGAATTATATGCAACATCAATCCATCTTTGCCCATAAAATACTCTTTTTGCTTTAATATTCAAACTTCACCTAATGCATTATGACTGACTACACAGCCTGTTGAACTTGAAGACGCTATATTGCTATAGCTCAATTGCTTACTCATCCCTCTAGATTAACATTTATATCATTACAAAACAATTTAATTACTTACCAGTTATATATTAATTAGCTACTCCATTCATTCAACATCAGTTTAAATGCTAGCTAAATCATATCCATATTATATGTGTAGCTAGGGTTAGCTCTTAGCTGGGTTTTTGTGAATTAAACGCAAGAACATGCATATGTGATATTTCGTTTGTTTGTTTATTAATTCTTCCCTTCGTGTTACTTAATTAATATGAAAATTGGGAAGTATACCCTCCCAAAATGAATTAATCCTCGTCCGTTAAAACAAGACTTAAAGAGCACATCATTAGATTTCTTATTTAAAATATAAAAAAGTTAGTATATATATATATATATATATAATCTATGAAGCATGGACATTTAATTTTATTTTGACAGTGTGTCACTGTGTTAGACACGTGTCCGTATCCGACACCACACCCACACGACACATATTCATAAGTTTCAAAATATAAAATTAATTTTTTGTGACTTTATCATGGCAAACAATAGAAAATAATATCACATATAACATATATTATGAATAAATATTATAATTTTTAAATTTTCATAAAAATTTATATATTTTTTATTATTTTTAAATATAAATATATGTCATGTCGTGTCGTGTCGTATAATTTTAAGAATTTAACGTGTCAATGTGTCTGTATTGTATCTCGTGTCCGTGTCAGTGTTCATGCTTCCTAGTATATATTAGAACCAAATTCTCTAAAGTGGGTAAATTATTGAAGGTTAATTATAAAGAATTTTTTAAAATAAGGGAAAACGAAATGGAAACGAAACTAATGGAAATGGGTCCAACTCATCATGTAGACCCATTTATCCCTTCTAATTGGTGATTTGAGTTGATCAACTATTAACTCACCAAAGAAATCAGCTTATATGAGATGACTTTACTTAAACCAGTGATCAATGCTGATCTAACTTACGAGCCAAATTTCTTTTTGCAAATGTAAATATAAAATTTGAGGTAGTTAAAACCTTATGTAATAAATATAGTTGTTTATTATGTTATTATTTTGTATGTTAGTAACAATAATTGTATGTTTAAAGTTGTTGTTTATTATGTTTAAACTTTAAAGTTATAAACAAGTTTACATTTTTAGTTTGTTTTGTATATGTAATGTGATAACTTTCAAATTCATGAAGATTAGAAAAATAAGAATTAATTAGATCATAACATTTAAAATAATTAAAAAAAGACATTGACCAAAAAAAAAGATGGGTTAGATGATGAGTTAACTTGGCTGTTGGCTCACCACTTTAGTGAATCAAAATGACTAAATCTTAACTCATAAAAAAAAAAAATCAACCCATGTGAATCGATTCTCTTAGCTTGGTAATTGGCTTACTTTGATACCTATGAACTAATATATCAATGAATATTGTCAATATATATTTCGCACATTAATATGCTAACCTCATTTTAGGGTAGAAGTATTATTTTTGTCTTTAAATTTTACATTAATTTTTAATTTTGTCTTTAATTTTTTTTGCTGTCAATGTCATTCTCAATATTTAATATTTTGATTAATTTTATCATTTTCTCTTACTTTAGCCAAATATCAATGATAGATTATACCTGACTAATAATATGTAACTAGAGGCTTTGCGTGCCCTAACGGGCACGCAAATATATATATAAAATAAATGAGGGACTAAATCGTTAACACAGTAAAAAAGAAGGGATCAAATAATAATTTTCCTCTTATTATTAATTTTGTACTATAGTTTTAAAATGTGGACGACCAGAAAGGGGTGGAGCCATATAATATAAGATGTAAAATTGATAAAAATAAAACTCAAACCCTAACTCATATTAAAAAACACAATGAAACTTGTCGTCATGTTAATTTATTGAAATAAGTTAGTCAAGTAAAATTAACCCAAATGTGATTTAAAAGTTTTTTTTTCTCAAACTTAAAAATATATTGGGAACGAAATTAAAAATTTATTTAATGTTTGAGAAAAAAAATGTTTTTGTCCTCATTGTAAAGACGGTATCTCTGTAAGGAATTAATATCTTCTTTTTTTTGTAGACGATATATATGTGTCACATATATTATTGTTGTTAGTAGAAGTTAATTAATTTATGAAAATGATAAGGAAGAAAAGAATATAATGAACGTGGCAAGAAGAAGCCAAGAAAGTCGGAGTTTAGATGAAACGGGTAGAAACTTAAGCGAGGAAGCAAATCAGTTGTTTAGCGGAATTAGAAGTTTGGATTTTATATTTGTTATTAAATGTTAATAATTAATGACGAAAATCATATCACTCAGTTAAACGGTGACATCAGTAATGTTCTCAAGTTAAAACCTGCTTCTGTTATTTTTTTTCCATTTCAGAAGGTGGTCTACCCGACAACGAAATCCAGTTCAACAAGCAATCTCTCTCTCTCTCTCTCCTCTCTCTTGAGTTGAAAAAAAATGATAAAAATTTTAACTAAAATCCAATGTAATTTCGTGTAGACTGAAGTCATAAACTCACAATGAAAATAAAATGAGATAGTGTGTTGTGTTGTACTTTTTTCTTTCCAAGTAGTTAAATGAGTAAATAAAATAAGGCAAAATATTCTTCTTATCCGTAACGTAAAATATGAGGTAAAATTTAATTGCATTTTTAAAATTTTTTAAGTTAATTATATTTTTTTTTTGTCAATTATACTCCTAAGTTCAATATACAATTAACTCAAATTAGGAGTACAATTGATTTAAATGTGAAGTATTATAAGTATAATTGACCAAAAGAAAATTTTGAAGGTACTAAGAATATTTTTTTTATAAAATAATAATTGAGTAATTATAATACCATAGATTTTATAATTTAGTTTTTTAAATTTTATTGACAATATATTTAAAAATTATATTATAATAACTGTTCAATCTTAATTAATATATTAATAAAATGACTAAATTGATGATATTTCTATTTTTTAGAGACTATATTTTATAATTTTCTCTTTAAGGATTAAATAAAAATTATCACCTTTTAAAAACTAAATTATTAATTCACTCTAATTAAATCAATCCAATTTGTTCAAAAAAAATTAAATAACATTTACATCTTCACGCACACACATATATGGATATGGTTATTTGTTACTTCAAGCTTAACCTTCTTAATTATATTGACTATTATAGCCCATCTTAAAACCGGGTATAGGTACAAGAACCCTAAGAACGGACCTTTTAATTTCTTAACAATTGTGTCACCCAAAAAAAAAAGAAACACTTAAAAATTGTTCTTTTTTTTTTTCTTTCCCTCATGATAAATTTCAAACAAATATATAAATAAATTATGTGATATAATCATAGTTGACTAATAGGGCACCGATCATACCCTTAACAAGTCCCATCTTGGAGTTGAAAGACTGATTTTCTGCACACAAAGTTTTATTGGCTGTCACATTTAATTGTGACAGCTACGGTTCATACGTTGTCTACCCTTCCATTCAAATTCCAAAAGCTAGGAGGAAAAAATTTTAATTACCAAAATTAATTAGACTTTGGCTTCAATTTCATAGATATATGATATGATCTATAGAGGTCGTCGAATAATTGGGAATTTGGGATGCATTAGTTATAGATTAATAAAAACTAGGGATGGCAACGGATAGGATATCCGAAAATTTTTCACTATCCGTATCCGTATCCGTTCATTCTTTTCAATATCCNGCAAGTGGGAGTTTGATGGAGATTGTGCCCTAGGGCCAATCATTTCATATGTATGAACATATAGATTGACTAATTTATAGATGATAAATTGAGTCGTTATCACATTATTAGCATGTTTACTGTGATAACAATCCTTGATTAATTATGTGATAATTACTCTAAATTGTCCCTGGTCGATTATTCATGTGGGAACGTGAATGAACTAAGACCAGCATGACTTTGGTGTATGGAGATACACGCATGAGATGCTTTACGAGAGTCATGGTGCAATTATGTAAGGGGTTACAAGTTGCTGGACCGACCCGGAGAGTCCTGCATGGGTTTAGTCATGAGGTAACCTCTCTTGTACACCTGTCACGATGCCCTTAGACCTGAGGTCTTGACTATTCCAGCGTTGTAGGTGTCGAACTTTGGCCTAGTCCAACGTTGCCCGTAATAGGGTAGCCATACAGGCTAGGTACGGGTTAGGTTGTTTACCGTGCTGAGGAATGTGGTTGACCAAGAAGGAATTTTGTCCCTCATTAAGTTGAGAGATATTTAACTGGGCCCCTCGATGAGTCTGTCCAAGGAATGTGTGGCCACACAGGGAAATGGGACTAACTCAAGGAATGGAGAAAGTTATGGTTTGGATTACAAGGATGATTTTCCCATGCCTTATCCATGACCAAAATATCGTGTGACAATCGGGATTATCACATGGTGGTACTAAGGTTAAGTCATTGGCGTTAGAACGATAACTCACGTGTTTTGGGTAGTCGTGATGGCTTGCTAGAGTCCGCTCTCAACTTGTGAGTCATAGAGATGGCTTGCTGCCAACTTCACGTGAGGCCTGCTGGGTCACACACGAGCAGGATCAAGATACCATTATGGGACACGAATTAGGGTTAATTCGTGAGTCACTTTAGTGACACTATTTAAGACATAGTTGAATATCTTAGGACATGAAGTCTTGTCTTAAATAATATCTACGTTTATGATATTTAAATTTGTTAGACAAGTTTAAATATATATTAATTGTTAAATAGTTAATTTGATTAATCTATTTACAATTGGATTCTTGTTTAAAATATTAGGGAATAATAAAGTGGATAAGCCTCCTAAAAGTTAGGGGATTATTGATTTATTAAATTCTTTAATATTGGACAACAAGAAGAAGAGGGTGGCGCCTCTTCTTGATTTTTATTAATAATAATGTTTTGTTAATTTAAATCAAGATTTGAATTTGAATTCAAGATTTGATTTTGATTTCAAGATTCAAGTTTGAATTAAAGATATTAGGGTAATATTTTAATTCAATATTGTTAGGGAATTTGAATTCAAGATTCAAATTTGAATTAAAGATATTAGGGTAATATTTTAATTCAATTTGTTAAGGAAATTAATACGTTGGTTATAACTTCCTAAGAGTTAAGATTGTTATTTTATTTATTAAATTCCTACAAAATAAAGAAGGGGATGGCGCATGGCTTGATCCAATGGTCAAGATTTGATCTTGCATTTTGGATTTCAAGATTGCATTTTGAATTTCAAATTAAGATATTAATGTAATATTTTAATTAAGAGTTCAAATCCTCTTGACAAATGGGGATTAAGCATTCAAGATTTACTTTTCAAGATTTGATCTTGAAATTTAAATTTGAATTGCCTATTAGTTTTGAATTATAATATTAGTATAATATCATAATTCAAAATTTAGGGAATCCCTATTTTCTTTATTATAATTCCCTAATTTCATGAGTTAGGAAAATAACTCTATTTAAACACACACACTAGGGAAAGTCGCCTAATTCATTCCACACACAAGGAGAAAATTCGACTTGACCTAATCTAGAGAGAGAAAGTCGACTACTTCCAAGAGAGAGAGTGAGTCGCCTATTTTTCCTAGAGAGAGAGGTGTGATCAAACCCTAAAAGGTTTGGGGCTTGTGTGTGATTTGTGCGCCACTTTTCTTGGAGGTTCAAGAATTGTTCTTGAACATTCAAGAACCGTAGATTTGGTTCCCGTAATCTCTTGGGAAGAAGAGATTGGAGGCTAGCACCTGGGTGTCTGCCAAACTGTTCGTGTGGATCACCGGCAGAGGAAGGACACGAACCCGTGGACTTCTCGGAATCGCAAAATTAAAGCTACCGATTGAATTTTGGTAAATTTCTTTTCCTACTAGTATAAACATAGTTAGTGGATCTTGGAAAGGAAATTATAGGCTATGCGAAGAAAAATTTAAATTTTACACTTTTTCCGCTGCGCTCGCTCTATAATTTCCCAACAGTTTATTATTGTTGTGTTGTATTCTATTGCTAGTCTACACCTAGATCAGTTGATCTATGTATTATTAGTCTTAGATAATAGTCTTTTAGATTGCATTAATACTTTCATAACTTTATTGATTGTAATTAGGGAAGTACTTTTGGAAACCTTACTATTATATTTAATAAAGTTGCTCTTTTGTTCACATGAATGGTTTTCATGATCGGTTAATTGAGTTATCTATCTTAAAGTCTCTATTATCCCCATTGGTTATTGAAGTTTATAATTATAGTTGATAATTCCACTTCCTATAAATAGGGTGAGTTTCACATGTTTATGATCTTATTATCTTCGAGGTATCAAAGATATAACTTTGAATGTGTTATTGATAGTTGATATAATTATAATAATAAACCTTGTTTATCTTTATGAGTTAGGATGTTAGAATTTGTGATTGTTCTCAAGGATCTTTATCTTTATTGTTTTCGTTATCTTTTATGTTTCTTTCATATATCTTTATAAGTCTTTAAACATTCAACCTAAGTTCTTAGTCATTTATACAATTGATTAATTAGTAGTTGTTCTTAGCACACGAAGTTCCGCGAAAGATCGACCATGGGTTAGCAACTATACTACATATTAATATATAGTAATACATGCGAGGCTCGAGTATTATTAAATTTGATTCTCAGGCATTCTCAGGCACCTTACGTCGGGTGCCGGTCAGCCCCTCAACTTTTCTTCATTTCGTTTTGGTCCCTCAAAGTTTCCAAAACATTCCACCATTAGACCCTTAGCATTTTCCGTCCACTTTTCTGTTAAAATAAAAGGAAAAATAGACTTTCATCCCCTAAAAGTTGTAGTTTTTTACATTAAGGTCATTTTTCTTTTATTATAGGATCAAAACGTAGGCAAAGAGAAATAAATAGACAATTTTAATATATTTCACATAAAAATAAATAACAAAAACCCCGAGGGACTAACGGTGGAACGTTTTGAAAACCTGAGGGACCAAAACAAAATGAACAAAGTTGAGGGACCAAAACGGAACTATGTGCAAGCCTAAGGGACCAAACTAGGACTTTGGCCTAATAGTTTGCTAATGTAAGAGAAAAGAATAAAATTGAGCCAAATGTGAAACATTAAGGGCGAACTTGACTACAAAAAAAAAAGAATGAAGACCAAATTGACAGCCAATGTAAAGTTTGAGGACCCAAAAGATGCTTTTCTCATAAAGTTTTTCATAGTGATGGTCCACACCCCAACGACAAATTGCAAAATCCACGTGATTCAATTTTTGGAAAATATAAACCAACGTTACGCAACGACTCTATTCGAGTCAAATTAGCGTTACGTAACCCTTCTGTAAAATTACTCTCTCTCTCTCCTAGCTCCCTCTCTCATTCTCTCTCTCTCTCTCTCTCTCTCTCTCTCTCTCTCTCAAACACACACACACAGTCATTTGCTCTGTGTTTCTATCTCAACTTAAAAAATTCTCAACAATGGACGCCGAGGCTGCTAGGATTCAGACAAGAAACATAACATCACCAATGTCATTAGAGACGGTTGAAAAGATCAACCGAAGATCTAGGAGGCGTGTGAACCCACGCACTGTTAGCAATCTTTACGACCGAGCCACCCCAAAATACCAATGGCTGCTCCCTAGTTGGGTCGCCGAAGAGCGTGTGATGGAACATGGCAGGGTTTACACGGTAAACTATCATAATCATCCAACACTTCAATATCACCCATTATTAGTAATAGAGTTAGTAAACTAACAATTTAATCCCAGAAAGATGGCTGCAGAATTGATATCTTAGCCTTGAAAGATTAAAATATACAATTTAGTCCTTAAAAGATCCAAATGCTATACTATTCAATCCTTTTTATGGACTAAATAGTATATTGTTTGAATCTTTTAGGGCTAAAAAGTATACCATTTTAATTTTAAAAGAACTAAATGTGTATTTTAAAATTTCATAGACTGAGTTGTCAGCTCAACGATCTTTTAGGGACCAAATTGTTATTTTACTCTTAGTAATAACTTAAATTCGATCTGGGAAAGATTGAAATACATAATTTAACTAACTCCTTAAAGATTCAAACGGTATATTTCCTTGTCTTTTTTTAATGAACGAAAGAGTATATCGTTTGGATCTTTCAAGGAATAAACTGTGTATTTCAATCTTTCATGGACTGAATTGCTAACTTGACAATTTTCCAAGGATCGAGATGTTAATTTACCCCTTATTATTATCATTTTTTTCCTGGTTTTTTGTTAGAAATGGGAAGGGGTTACAGGGTGATGTATCATCCATGATCTAACACTCCATCCCTTATATTTGGAAACAATTTGAGGTTTTGACTATATAGACATATTCAAAACAAGTGTCTTGATCAATATCAATAGTCTTTATTGTATATAATTTTAATTCCAGATTATTCCTTAAATTTAATTGTGCTTGTAAAATATTTTCAAATTAGATATTTAATAAAATTTGAAGATATTTAATTCTTTTCAATAACTTTGTTAATTAAGCTAAAAACTCTTTTACTAAAAAAAGAATTAAAAACAGAATTTAATTACTGCTTAAAGTTTCTTCATTTCAATACTTTAAACTATTCCAATTTTAACTTTTCTTTTTTAGAAAAAATAAAAACTTTCAGTTCTAGAATTAAGTTGTTACTCTATCTATGTTATTTGACCCATAGAACTTCTTCTTAGGAAAATAATGAACGCAAGAGAGATAGAAAATTACTCATAAACTGAAAAAAAAAAAAATCATACGCTCTTGAAAGTAAATTTTAGTACACACAATTCTGATGATGTCTTAAAGTTCGTAGATTTGGTAATTACATGAATGAATATATATATATATATGTGTGTGTTGGAATTCTTCTATTATCTATATATAATATCATATCAATCAAGTACGAACAGACTCTCTTTACCTGAGATGTATCTGTATAATTATATATACATCGATCAATTTCACACTACAAGTAGCTAGTCTATTATTCTCAAGAAAGTTGAAATTAGACAACTAAATATGTTAAGTTGTTAACTACTCTTAATTACTTAATAATCACGAATATATATGTTATTAATTATTAATTATAATGACTTGTTTTGCAGTACTACTATGACCCAGAGGGGAAGATGTACAATACCCAGCAGGACGTTTTGGCTGCATTGGATGAAGCTGGGTATATCATTGTTGACAAATAAATGAAAAGGTAACAACTATAATTAACTTTCTAGTCCCACTATGTATATTACTCATGAGGATTTAAATTTGTTGGAATTTGGGGTCTAGATACGTGGGAGAGTCGTACCAGGTCATATGTTAATCAATTTTAAATGACCGAAAAAGGAAGAAAATACATTAATTACCAAATCTACGAACTAATGAGGGCGTCTAGATTTGTAGCTTCTGTATTTACTTTATTTCTTGGATTATATTTATTATTTATTATATTTCAATTCTTGTGTTAGGTCTTGAGACTCCAAATCCAACGGAATGAATAAAAGTTCTAAACAAAATTTGTATACCTTGAATATATTTATGTGAATTTTGAACTGCATATTTAGTTTCATTTTCAATCCCTCTTATATTTCATTTTGTGACTAATAGATTAGAGTGACAATTACTTCAATTTCTATAAATTAAATAGTGTATTAAATTTCCTACGTGTCTTCTTGATTTTGTGCGTGTTGCAGGAGAACATATTGCTTAGCTACAAGCTTTTCTTATCTCAAAATGTGAATCTACTAATGAAGAAAGTGTAGTGAAGCAGTATACATTTATCGAGTCAGAGTGTGGGTTTTTTAGTTTTCTTTTAAAGGTTTATACATACAGTGGCGGTTCTTCATATGTATATATTAGTATGTGTAATGCTAAGTTTCAATCATGTGGCTTAGTGATAAGCTGATGTTTTTGAATTCCAAAGTACATAGGTTCGATTCATCCCCCGTCCCCCCGCCCCCGAGATTCACCTTCGTATATCTTATATTATATGGTTCCACCCCTTTCTGGTCGTCCATGTTTAAAACTATAATCTATGAAATTAAAAATAAAAGAAAATTTACTATTTGGTCTCTCTTTCTTTACTAAGTTAACAATTTAGTCCCTTATTTATTCTAGTATCTATATATTAGCATGTGACATGTTTATCTTCAATCATTTAGCTTCATAAGTTTTCTAAGAGAAGTGTTACATCAACTTTCAAAATGCTCAATCACATTTGCCACACATCAGATAATACCCACCATTTCCAAAAACACAAAATCCCTTATTCTAACTTAGAAAAATTAAAAATATATTATAGTACTTATTTTTTTAAAAAAAATTAGGCAAAAATACCATTTAAGTCCTCGAACTTTACCCCCGCCCCCCTAAATCATCATCCTGGCTCCGCTCTTGTATGAATAGATAGTCCTCTAGAGAATATCAGGGTTTATTAAGCAACAAAAGAACTAGTTTATTATTCTTGTTTGATTGAGCTATTTCCTTTTTTTTTTCGTTGAAGTCTTAGTAGTAGGGAGGTATATTGATCAATGAGTGTCTGGTGAAGAGTCTTCCAAATTAAGCATGCATCATCAATACATCTTGGTAAATTCATAAACTACTCCCACACTATAAATTCAAATAGATAATAATATGAAGTATAATAGAAGGGAGATTACAAGAAAGATAATAATAATGGTGTATAATAGAAAAATCAATAACGAACACTTCAGAACTAAGAAGCTTATTTAATCAATTTTTCTCATCTAACATTCAAATGTCAAATAGACACTAAATTAACAAAATTTTAACATTAATGATACTTAAAGACTATTTTATAACAATTTTGAATGTGTAAAGATTAAGTTACAAAATATGAAAAATATAAAATTTGAGTTACAAACTCAACAAAACTATAATGACAAACACTTGTGTGCATTGCGAAATTCCAGTCAAATACAGCTCAGAATCTAGCGTTACATTAGAAATCAAAACCCAAAAATTTTATTTATCATTAGGAGTGGGGCTCAAACTTTAATTTTTTACTAGTCCCTCACTCCCTCTATAAAGTTTTGCATATTTACAAGCACAACCCATTCAAAACCGTTTATGTTCAGTTGTGCTGTGTGTGTGTTGGTTGTGGTTGCAGTACATGTATATAGATTTGTAATTTATTATTTTATGTGTATTATATTTTTTACACTCAAAATATTCTTAATAAGATTATTGTATATATTTTGAGATCTAATTGATTAAATCTATTACAGGATTAAATTAATTTTTTAATATATACAGATCCCTTCTATCATTAAAATGTCTATGTTTAGTTAAATTTATTATAAGAGTTAAATTAGGCAAACTCATTTAGAGCCTTAGAGGATAAAAATAGAAAAATTCATTTAGAGGTTATATATATATATATATATATATATAGGAAAAAATCTATCAAGTTTCTCCAATTACAAGTTTTAATTATATTCTCTCTCTTTAATGATTGGTCAAATAAAGAATAGTAGTTAATATTCTCTTTCTATCATGATTGATATTTATAAAATTTTTGTCACGTGTCAAATGTTAATTGGAGAAACAAGGATACAAGGAACTTGATATAAGTTTTTCTCATATATATATATATATATATATATCACTTAAGGATTTTTTTTTAAATACTAATATGCCTTCACATACTGAACTGTCATAGAATTGGATCTAAAGTATTCAACTGCATAAATAGAAAATTACATCTCAGTCAAAGAGGGATGAAAATCAATAAAATAATTAAGAACAAAATTATTGTTCAGGCAAGTAGTAATCCTCTTCACAACGTTATTTCTATCACCATCTGCATAAATGAAGTTTTGTCCAAACAGATATTCTGACCCATTCTTCTTAGAGGTCTTGCTAGAGAATACAAACATTCCATTTGAAAAACCAATAAATTGGCGATGGCATAACATGGAAGCTTTTTCAAAACACTATTTCCAGTCAGAAGGTTTGTTGGAAACACCATCCTTAAACCATATTTTGAAAATGCTACCGAGTTCACCGACTACAAAACTTGATGCAACTGCAGGTCGATTATTTGAAACAGTATGACTCCAATGAGTGTCGTTGTGGTATTTGGGAAGACATATCCGATATTCCCTATTTTGATTGCTGTTATAATAAACGATACTTGGACGTAGGTTTGTCTTAATAAATGATCGGTTGGCAATATAGTATAGAGAACCATTCAATTGAACATTTTGATCATGCCACAATCCTACATCAAAATCAATGGGGATTGAAGGGGACCATTGCATCTCATCGAGTATTTCGTTGCGAAACATATTCCAAGCATATTAAACCATCAATAGAGCCAAAAAATTCAAACCTATGCATGTGGGGGACATAAGTATGAGGTGTCAATGGTATCCATTGCTCTTCCTTGAGATATTTATTCGACATTTTATAAAATATGTTATACAACACTCTGTCTTGTGGGACTTGACATATCACAAGATGCTTTTTGTTGTGATTCTTTGCTATATTATTGTTATGTGCCGTGATTGAATTTTCTGTTCTTAATGCTACCATGCCAGTTCTTAGATACAACACGCATATCGAATACATCAGACGCTTCAAGTCGCGACATTATGTCAATCATTATCTCTGATGGAAGACCATGACCCTTATCAAAAACGTTGTTCATACTGCAATCAATGAAATATAAAAATTATAACTTACATTCATTGTATTACATGCAAATTTTGTTAACGATTGGGACCATGAATTAACTACGGCAAAAAACAAAGTGAATGTATACAACATGTATTACTTACCTTGTAATCAATATAATGATGGTTCTATTCAACTTTGTGAATGTAGCTCCAAATCGATGAGTGTGCTGTAAAAACCATAGCTATGCCTTAAATAATGAATTATGCATACCTCAATCAATATTAAATATTTGATGCGTAGTTATGATATACAATCTGATTCAATTGATTTACATTTATTTGTGATGCATAAATTACTCTACTAATATTCAAAGAATGAAACGTATGCGCGAACTTTTGGTTTACTGAAATGTTAATGTGGCTAATGTGTTAAAATTAATCAAATCACGAATCACAAATGTATTGTGGGAAAAATTGTAAATTAAATCAATAAGTTATTAAGTGTTTGGGTGTATAAATAATGGCGTTTTTGGATGTTCCACATATCCTTATTTGATTTTGTTTACTAAATTATAGCCTACGTTTAATCCATCACAAAACCAAATTTAACGAATCACCATCAATTGTAGCAAGTTCCTTTGATTAATTTTTAAGAAATCTACATTTATATAATCTAAGATTCTTTCTTATTGTGATAATTGACCATTTAAAATATATTGATCTTATATAACGTCTTGTGCATTCTTTTTTCAATATTTTCAATGTCGTTATAAATATTAATATTTTCTACAATATATATAAATAAAATATATACTAACATTTTTTATATGTATTAAATCTTAATAAAAAGCGTAATAATGTATTTTAAAACTAGTCATGTTAATAATTGGGTATTTATGATAAATTTTTGTAAGACATGATATCTCGAATATTGTAACGATATGTCAATCTAAACTTTACATATTTAGTACCACGACGACGCATGTATAGGATCGACAAAGTCTCCTCGTCAGACTCACGAATTACAGCTAAATTGTATTCTCGCATAGAATATTTAAAATAATTGTACTGATCATGTTTGTCACTTAATATCAATTAGAAGGTAATCAGTTCAACAATTAAAATTATTCGAATAATAAGAACAAAACAAATAGTAGGACGTCATTACAAACACTTAGGGCCTGTTTGGGGATGCCCCATCCCAAACTCATCACATTCTAATCCTAATCTCAACCTAAAATTAGATAAACAGTCCAGTTTGGGTGTTTGTCTGGCACATAATCTCATCTCATCTCATCTAAATCATCATCTCATTCAAATCATCATCCCATTTATCATACATTTAATAATCTACCCCTATTTATATACCTATATTTACCTACACTCTAATATAAATATAAAAAAGATAATTAGACAAAATAGTAATTTTACATACCCTCATTTATTACACTTATAATTTTCTCTCTCTCCATCATTTCTTATTAATTTTTTTTTCTCTCCCTCTCACTCACTCACAAACACACACAAACTTCTCTCTCTCCTTTTCTCTCTATCTCTCACACACCCACCTACCCACTCCCTCTCTCTCCCTCATATATATATATATATATATATATTATATATATATTATATATATATAATTTATATTAATTTAATTAAACAAAGATGTTTTTGTCTATTTGTAATGTTGTTTTTTTTAGTCCCAACATTTCTCTATTTCTTTTGAGTAAAAATACAATTGAATCCCTAAATTATTTTTTAAGTTACAATCTTCTATTCTATTTACTGTATTTTTTTAAAAAAGAGAAAAAAATTACTTATCTTCACTTTTATAGGCATTTTAGTCCTCAAACTATGAGCTCAATTTCCTTGGCTAGTAAAACTATTTTATGTTTAGTTTTTTTCTCAAACTATGAAAATAGTTTGATTTTGGTCCTCAAACTATTTGTTGTTCTAAATTCGTGTCCAAATTCATCCGATGATTATTCGCTATGGATAATGGAGAAATAACGGTTATTTTTTTGTTGGGAAAATACACAAGTTTCCATGTGTTTGTTATTTTTCTGGTTCGAATCATGGGTAGCAAAAAAATTGCAATGTTGTTTTGTTGGGAAATTACAAAGTTATGGACCAAATTGTACATTTACAATCATTTCCATATTACTTGCATTCTGGTCCCACGATATTGTTTGTTATTTTTTGCACCTTGCAAATAAAAAATATACCCGATTGTTGACGGTACAAGCTTTGTTCGAGCCCCGAGTACAGATATTAGGGACCGATTCTTTGGACCGATACAATGTTATGGACCAAATTTTATGTTTACAATACTTTTCATGTTATTTGCATTCTAGTCCCCAAAATATTACTTATTATTTTCTTTATATTCAAATTCATAAATGTGCCCCATTATTCATGGCTGGGATTCTCTACGAGCTTTGAATTATCACTCACACATGTTAGGGATTGATTAATTGGCCGGATACAAATTTATGGACCAAATTGCATTCTCAAAAGAATTTTAATGTTATTTTCATTTTGCCCCATAATCTCATCCAATAGGATGGACCAAAATCCATCATCCTATAGGATTGAGAAATCACGCTTTCCAAGAGCATCTCATCCAAATATCATCCCAGTCAAACCCCAGTCAAACCCCACCCAAACACCTATATCTCATCTCAATCTCATCTCAATCTCAATCTCAACATCATTATTTCATACCATTTCTACCCCTATACAAAATAAATAAATCCAACAACCTATTTCACCTAACCACAATCATTACATACCCTTTTATATAATTTCACACCCTATTATACATCATTTTCTCTCAAACCATCCAAACACCACTACATAATCTCATCTCATCCTAATTTCAACATCATCTCATCTCATCTCATAGGTTGAGATTGGATTGAGATTGGATTGAACTTACAAGTTCCCAAAGAGGCCCTTATATTGCACATCAATATCATTCAATTTCTTTCGTATTGACCATCTAAAATAATAAAAAAAAAAAAAAAAAAAAACTTACATTTTCAAAAGAGTTCAAGAAGGTCCTTCTTTTTTTCATGGACTCTTTTCTTTGATGGAGGTGGACTAACGTTTCCATGAATTCCCTATTAGGCAGGAGTTATTATATTGGTTTGCTTAATTAGATTATAATATAAATAAAAAAGCAATTTATTGATTTAGAATAATATTAACACTTCTATTTTCGACATCTTATGTTCAATTATATTTAAATACCTCATTCTGATCATGATACAGAGGCCTCCACGGTTTTCTGTGATATGCAAGCCATAAGATTTTCCAGCTATGTATTTTGAACGATATTGCCCATGTATAATGTAATGTTCATTGGACATCCTCTCCAATATAAACCAATATATAGATCCTATAAACATGGTATAAAATACAGTTCAGGTTCATCCTTTGACATAAAGGTGAGCTTTAAGTGAATCCTCTCCGATCCTATCCTTCATTTATTCATGAATCTCAAGCAATGATAAAAAAGTAAAAATAAAAAGTCAAGAAACACCACAATGCATATCAAAAATACGAAATAAATGCCACAAAAGAAATAAATAACTCGATTTTTCATCTAAATAATCTTGCACAACACTGCACAAATAAATGATGATAAGGTGATGGTAAACTTAGAGGAAATTGATATACCTTCCATTTCATGAGTCTAGATGATTCCAGTCTATTGTTTTCAGCAAGAGCCAAGAGGTCTTAGTCATCTTTGGTTTAAGATCAGAGAATATAATAACTTGAAACTTTGAAATATTAAGTTCAAAATTTACTTATTGGCTTTGTGATTACTTGAATACTTGCTAATAGTCTTCATCTTACCTGTATAATCATGAAATCCAAGTGCCGAAAACAATTCTTTATTGACTAATGAACCATGCCGAATAGGGTATGATTGAAACCCCGATGAAATTTTGAAGTAGATTTAGGAATTTTATTTTTACACTAATAATATAAACCGTAAATCTATTGAAACTACGCCAGTCATCAAAATGGTTTGGTGAAAACGTACCATTTTTCTCTGAAGACAGACATAGCTACAACTAATATTAAGAATAATGATGATATGTAGACCATGATAATTTTAAGAAAAACAGAAAAAAAGGGAACACCGATGGAAGAGACATACCGTAGAGGCGATGGCTGATAGGTCATTCTCCAGATAATGCAAAATAACACAGTGACGAACGAACTAAGTGAAATTTTGAGATGAGAATGAGAAACATGAGATATTAATGATGGATAATATTAATGACAGAAAACTCAACCTAGTGATGAACCTGGTTTTGGCCGGAGGGCATTACCTGGTTCGATGAAGCAACTCTGGGTCAAAAGTCGCCTGCAAGTTAATGAATGCACAGGGGTGGCCCTGCGATTCACCTCCGATGCTTAAGTCAGTAAAGAACTTGAGAGCAATAATATGTGTAAATAGCAATAGTGCGTACCTTTTTCCAGTGCGGGGGCTGTCCTTTTATACTGGTGAAATGAGATCTTTCTAGACCCAGATATGGTCGACTGTGATCTTAACTGATTTGGCCGAATCAGTTGTGATCTTCAGGGAAATCCTAACCGATTGCTATCTTAACAGATCTGGCAGTTAAGATATGGAGTAAGTTGTTATTTGATGGAGGAGTCGTATGGAGATCAATCTCTTCCTGGCTCTTGATTGTTGTAGCAACGCTTCCTTTTACGTCTTACCGTGAACGCCCAGCTGTTGGCGTTCTCGACTGACGTAGGGCATTTGGCGCTTTCCCCATGTAGGACTCTTTAGGCGCCTTGAAGTAGGGCTTGTGGCGCTCTCACTTGTCGTTGAACTTTTGGGGCGCCTTAACGTAGGACTTCCTGAGGCGCCTTAACGTAGGACTTTCTGGCGTTCTTACCCAGGTGATTCCTTCGTTGGGCTTTGAACGCCTATGGTCTAGGTCTTCTAGGCTTCCAAGTTATTGGGCCTATTATCACCTAAAATGTTCAGTATGTATACTGAATCATTATTACATTCAATGTTTTGTAAGGTAAATGGAGAATGGATGTCAGTGCAAAACTCTAGCGCAAAATAATAAATGCTCAGTGATAAGGGGACGATAAATTAGCTTAAATTGAAACTGTGATAAATGTTATACCCAAATTATAGTGAAATAGACATAATTAAAAAAAAATATAACTTATAATGAGGGGATTTCATAATTATTAGTTGACTATCACTAGGATTAGGCTGCTTGGAAGGTCTACCACAGCTCGCCATTTATGAGGTTTCCATGTGTCAATGTTGTGAAGGTCTCGTTGCTTGTACATTTGGCAGGCATAGTTTGCTTTTATATATTATAATAGATAGATAATAGATGGCATAAAATGATTTATTTCAAATTAACAATAGATTAGTTGAATGTCTTTGCTGGTAGTCAGGAAATGTCTCGTTGATATCTTCCATAGACGAAAAGGCCATGTTTGTTTGTATGTCTAATTCTAATCCTCAAAAATTGAAGTAGTTACTTTTGGAACACGATCAACAATAAAGTTTTGTATCAAAAAATGAAGAAACTTCCGTTTGTTATCAATTAAACAACTAAAGAAAACAACTCTACCCAGTTGAGCATATGTAGAATGCAACGTAAAAATATGCAGACTTGCAGAGAATTTAAATTTAACATTAATTCAGAACAACTGAACAAAAATTGAAATTAATTTAACATTCTTAAATCTGGAACCTATTTTGTGATTGCCCTTTCGCCGGTGGGATTTGAAATGGTGGTAATGTTGATTGCCATCTTGCGAATCAGAGAATTTTTGCTACACCTTGGCCATCTTCGCATTGCTTTCGTACGCTGATAAGTGATAACTGATTTACTTTCTTCGTCTGCGAAAAACCTAAGCCAAGTTATGATCACCAGAAACGTCATAATTCACAAACGCAATGGAGCCTCTTAGTTTGAAACATGACTGATATAATATATATATATAAAACAGAAAAGCATGAATAAATAACTGATGAGTTGAAATTCTACTGAAATCCATAATTTGATGGTGGTAGTGTACAAAGTACGATCTCAGTTTCACCCACATTGTGTGACACATGTCTACTCTATTAATTCATGCAAATGAAAAAGGGTTAAAAAAAAAGCCTCCATAAGTCCATATACATGATACTATATCGGAAGATTCATGAATCGCCAATTTCCCAGGCAACACCTAACACAGAGAAGCAAAAAATAAACACATATACATGGTTTGTGAATATGTATAAATCAAATCATCATGGAGTGAAAATAATTTTAGTTATGTCCTGTTTTTGTAGAATTACAGAAATAGAACATATGCGAATCTCAAAGATTCTGCGTATGTATATATGTATATGAATTATTCCGAGACCTTCTCATGCCATTTGTTGCTATGATTTCAACCCTATCTTAGAGTGAAATTGAATTGGATTTATAATTTCAAATCTCCCAATCATGCATTTTAAATCGGAGCCCATGCATATAATACCGAAAAATTGGAATGTGCCAAAATCTTCATAATGAAGGATAACTTTTGAAGAAGCATCACATAAGAGAAAAAAGTTAAAATAAACCAAATCATATAATAAAAACGACTAATTTTGCCCAAATTGACAAAATTCAACATGCATTCACGCCCTAAGAGGTTGTCTCAACATGAAATCAAAAGTGAATCTTTCAAAAGAGTACCTTTTGTGATGAACATCAAATAATCTACAAGACACAAACCATAGATTGCCATTACTATTTTTAGGGTAATTATCTTTCATTGTCACATTTCTTCCATCCTATTACTCTTTAAGATTGTTATAAATAATTGTAATACAAAGAGATGAATGAATAACTGAGGTGTGATAAATCTCGATCTTATAAAGAGTAATTGTCTATACATCGAAAGTTTTGTCACGTTTTGTCACGTTTTGTCCCCATTGTTTGCAGAGCTATGCCGTTTCAGAAGGAGCATTGAAGTTCTTATTATTACATGATTAGTTAAATTGTTCAGTAAACATTATTGTTTTAGTAATGACTTATGACATGAGGATTGAAGTGTTGCCATTGTTTTTTTTTTTGAAATTACCAGTTTGATATTATTATTTGTTGACTAATGAATGATACTTTGGGTTTCATTAACCCGACATTTGGTGTCTTTGTTTTTCCTTTTAATGGTTGGTTAACCTATTCGTCCATTGCTTTCATTTGTGATATATTCGAGATACTTGTTGAAATTCTATTTAGTTGTGAATTTAAGATTTCTTTTTGATTGAATGTTGGTGTTGCTACTTGTTGATGGTTGGAATGGCATCTTTGGACTATCCTGGTGTTTTTACTTGTCTTATAGGATAATGTATGTTGTCATTATGGATATTTCATGATTATAATTAAGTGACCTTCCTTTTCATAAAAACGAACTTTTATCCTAATTAACTCAATGCTTTCAAGGAAACCATTCTCCTTCACTAAAGTATTTTTCGTTGCGTCACTTGAATGCTTTCCTTCATCAACTTTCTTATAGTATTGATTCATATATCTCTACAAGTTTCAAAGTTTTAAATGTTTTTCCTTGTAAATCTTCAATTTCTCATATTATTTTCTTTTAAGAGGATTTCTTTACTTGCTTCCTTGTATGTTATCTTATTGTCAATTAATTTTTGTCCATCCTAATTGTAGAATGTATTGGGTTTTTTAAGTTGGATATATATTGATATAGATATACTTTATACTCAGTCATAATTGCTTGTTTGGCATTTTCTGTTTTGGTAACATTCTAAGATTGTTTTAAAGTCATTTTTTTTATGCATTCGCATGTCCTTTTGTTATCATACGGTATTATTGTGCTCTCTTGTATGCATTGTGAACTCTTGGAGTTTGGAAATTTCACTTTGAGCATGGTAATAGTTGAATCCGTTGCTGGCTAGTGATCTGTACGCTACCATTGTCTATTTATTTATTTTTTTTTTTTGAGGATCATGAATACAATAACATGATTTGATTAACTAGAGTTTAAACTGTAATTTTCTTGTTTGTTCGTGCTTCATTTGATGTCACTCGGAATGTTAGTTATTTTGGTATCTAATCCATGGTTGGATGTTATACTTAATGACTAATCCTACATCTCTTGTTTAATGCTTGTCCACAAGATGCTGGATTGATTGTATTGTTGGAGATTGTGCCCTAGGGCCAATCAATTTTGTATATGTTTTAAACATATTGATTAATTTTTAGAGATAAATTAATGTTGTTATCATATTATTAGCATGTTTACTATGATAGCGTCCTTGATTAATTATGTGATAGTTAATCTAAATCTGTCCCTGGTCGATTATTTTCGTTGGAGCGAAAATGAACTAAGACCAGCATGACCTCGGTGCATAGAGATGCATGCACTAGATGCAGGAACGAGAGTCATGGTGCAATTATGTAAAGGGTTACAAGTTGCTGGACTGACCCGGAGAGTCCTACATGGGTTTAGTCATCAGCTTGCCTCTCCTGTACGCCTGTCACGATGCCTTAGACCTGAGGTCATCATTATTCCGGCGTTGCAGTTGTCAGACTTTGGCCTAGTCTAACGTTGCCCATAGCATGGTAGCCATAAGGGCTAGGTACGGGTTTGGTTGATTGCCGTGCTGAGGAATGTGGATTGGCCAAAATGGAATTTTGTCCCTCATTAAATGGGAGATATCTAACTGGCGCCCTCGATGAGTCTGTCCAAGGAAAAGAGTGGCCACTCAGTATATTGGGACTTACTCAAGAAGATCGAGAAAGTTGTGGTTTGGATTATGGATGACTTTCCTGTGCCTAATCCATGACCAAGATATCGTAGGACAATAGGGTCTATGACAAGGAGGTACTAAGGTTAAGTCGATTTTGGTAAAAACGATAACTCACGTGTTTTGGGTAGTCGTGATGGCTTGCTAGAGTCCGCTCACGACTTGTAAGCCATAGAGATGACTTGCTGCCAACTTCACATGAGGCCTGCTGGTCACACATGAGCAGGATCTGGACACCGCTTAAAGGGACACGAATTAGGGTTAATTCGTGAGTCACTCCGGTGACATAATTTAAGACATAGCAAAATGTCTCGGACATTAAGTCTTGTCTTAAATAATCTATAGTTGTAATATATTTAAATTTGTGGGACAAGTTTAAATATAATAATTGTTAAATAGTTAATAAGGATTAATCTATTTACAATTATAATATTAGGGAATAATAAATCAGATAAGGTTCCTAAAAGTTAGGAGATTATTGATTTATTAAATTCTCTAATATTAGCATGAGGGTGGCGCCTCATAGGGCTTTTAATTAATGAAAATGTTTTATTAATTAAAGTCATGAGTTTGATTCAAAATTTGAGTTAAAGATATTAGGGTAATATTTTAATTCAATAATGAATTTAAATTCAAGATTCAAATTTGAATTAAAGATATTAGGGTAATATTTTAATTCAAAATCTTGGAAGATAATAAGTTGGTTATAACTTCCTAAGAATTAGGAATGTTTTTGATTTATTAAATTCCAAAGAAAAGGAAGGGAGTATGGCGCCTATTTGGTGGGTCCCAATGGAAGATTTGATCTTCCATTTGATTCTCCAAGATTGCAATTTGAATTTGAATTGAAATATTAAGGTAATATTTTAATTAGATATTCAAGTCCTAAAATTATGATATTATTGTAATCTCATAATTTTATAATTTGATAATCCTATAATTTAGGGATTCCCTAATTATAATTATCAATTCCCTATTTTATGAAATAAAAAGAGGGAAAGTCGCCTACTCCACTAACCCTAGCTCATTTTGTGATTTTGGTCTTCCTCCTTGTAGAGAGAGAGAGAGAGAGAAAAATCGCCAACTTCAATCCTAGAGAGAGGAAAAGTTGAATTTCCTAAGGAGTTAGTGAGAGTTCGTCTGGTTCAACAACTAGGGTTTTGAGAGAAGAAAAACAAAAGGAGTTTTGTGTTTTCTTCTTCCTAGCGCCACCTTGTGTTTTTGATTCAAGAAAGAGTTCTTGGATTCAAACTCTGTTGATTTGGTCCCTGGTACTTTTGGAGAAAAGAACAGAAGGCTAGCACCTTGGTGCCCGACAAACTGCTCGTGTGGATCACCGGCGGAGGAAGGACGCTATGAGTGGACTTCTAGGACACACCCCGTACAACCAAACCGATTGGAACTCGTGAGGTATACCACTATCTTAACAGGTTTTAAATTCAACTAGCGGATCTCCTGGGGAAATCTAGGGCTTGGCGCATAAATTTTTAATTTTAACTTTTGCTTCTGTTGCGTTTTTGCGCCTTTATTTCCCAACAGTGGTATCAGAGCCACGCTAGTCCTGGATTAAAAACTGTTTTTGTGTACATATGATGTATGATATGTGTGTTTACCGCTTTCAATCACATGTTTGGTTTTACGAAAAATCCACCGAAAAGTTTTCTTAAAAACTCGATCTACAATATAAGGTGCAAGTTTATGTATATGATACATAAAGAAATCAATGGGATTGATTTGAAAATTTTTCTTGAACTTTAAGGCCAAAATCGAAAATCCCTATATAATTATAATAAAAAGTGTTTTAATTATAATATTATAGAGATGGCTGAAAATTTATTAAAATTATGAATTTTGAAATTTTTGGGTCAATAATTTAAATTCTTGAATGTGATTCCTGAATTTTATAATTATTGATAATAGGCCTAATTTTAAGAAAGGCATGTTAAAATTGCGCAAACCCTAAATTGAACACATTTTAAAAATGATTTTTGATATGTGTTGTTGTATGCCGTGTTTGACAAAATTATATGAATTGTTCATATGTGTATTGTGTGGTGTTGGATATGGCTCTAGGGTTTTTGGTAAATACAGCCTGCGTGTCGTCTCCCTACTCTATTGTAATTTTACTTTCAGCTTATACTTCAATGTAACTGGGGTTTATCCTTTGTAATTTTATTTTTCTTTTTAGAAAAATTCTTTCATTGGCTTGAGAGGATTATAGGGTAGATGGGCCATATCTAAACACGGTATATGTTTTTGCATTTAGTTTTGTATGTGATACAATGCGCTAGATGTATGCTTAGGGTGCGAAATTTTAACATGCTATTTTAAATTTTACGCTACAACCACGTATACGATACGAGCGTGGGATTTTGCATAGGATGCAAGATCCGTGCACATGTTTATATGTATGTGATACATGGGGAAATAAACATGTGGCATGACTCGTTTAATTTTAAAAGGAGTTTTAAAATTAAACTATAAAACGGAACATTTTAAAAATCAAACCCTTTTAGAAAATCTTAAGTTTTAATGCCGTCAATAAAACACCCTGTTGAAATCTTGTTCATCGTAGAGTGGTGATCGCCCTTAGCGACACGTATCTACCTTGACCTTGAGGAGACACGGGTGAATGAGAGTTTCAACGCGACGCCTATTGAAATCCTGGTTCTTTAAATGCGGTGATCGCCCTCAGCGACACGTGTTTAGTTGGGCCTTGATGATATGGGTTTGGGCCTCGGCCTCGTTGTTTTGAGCCTAGGCATTCACAAGTTTTATTGTGTGACTTAATGGGGTTATCAAAACGATTTTGGACCTCAAGGCATTAGATGGGATAAACATGCCATAATAAGTATCATATGATGATACAGTCCCATAAAGATCTAAGAGTCACATAGGATGTGATTGGTAAGGAGTTACCTACCTAAATAACCAAAGGATGCATGATCGCCCTCAGCGACGATAAACCTCGGTGAAATATGGGTTTTAGCCACTAATAATAAATTTTACTGGGTTTTATAAAATGGTGGATATTTATTTTTCCTGCTAATTAAACTTTTCATATCTTAGTTGTAGAATGAATGGCAAACAATAGTTCAACGTTATCACTGTGACCTATCCTTGAGAAGGAAAAATTGTCTGGGACAAAATTCCTTAATTGGTATCGTAATTTGAGAAATGTTCTCACCCAACAAAGGAAGCTACAGACTTCCTTGACTAGTTTTATAATTCGAGAATTGATCTCACCCAACGAAGGAAACTTTGTGTCCTAGAAATCCCTACCCTGAAGAGCATGCCAAGGACATTCCAAGAGCTCAAAGAACTGCTTAGGAGAAGCACTTCAATGACTCTGTGGACGTTGCTTGCCTGATGCTAGCCACGATGGTTCAAAGAGTTGAACACGGGAATATTGTCGGCTGTTGAGATGGTCACACATCTCAAGGAAACGTTCCAGAACCAGGGGAAAGGGAAGGGCAAAGGAAAGAGGAAAGGAGACGCCGAGGTTGGTGGGACCAAGCCAGCGGCTGAGCCTAACCCACTACCTACCAAGAAGGCAAGGCCTTCAAAGGATGCGATTTTTCTTTTAAGAAATTGCAAATAGTATTTGGAAGATCAAAAGAATAAGAAGAGAGATGAGATCTCTGCTTCTGGTATCTTCGTTATAGACGTTCACTTGTCTACTTTAACCGCTTGGGTATTAGATACAGCATGTGGTTTTCACATTTGATGTGAAGGGTCTTAGAGACAGTAGAAAGCTGGACAGAAGCGAGATGGACCTACGAGTGGGCAATAGAGCAAGGGTTGCTGCTGTTGCTGTGGGAACATGCGAGCTTGTTTTGCCCTGTGGGCTTATTTTATTATTATCATGTACCTTCTTTAAGTTTAAATATTATTTCTCTTTCTTATTTGGATAAGAAAGATTTTATATATGTAAACGGTAAAGAATGGTGTTCAATTCATAAAGATGATGTTTATTTGCTTATGTGATTTGCAAGATAAACATTATGTCTTGAAATTGGAACGACAACACGATGACAAAATCTATAACGTCGATACGAAAAGGATTTAGATTAGCGAACCTAATCCTACATACCTTTGGCATTGTCGTTTAGGCCATATAAACGAGAAACGCCTAGAGAAGCTCCATAGAGATGGACTTCTAAGCTCATTTGATTTTGAATCATATGATGCTTGCGAATCTTGCTTACTTGGAAAAATGACAAAGGCGCCCTTCACTGGCCACAGTGAGAGGGCATCTGACTTGTTGGGAATCATACATAGTGATGTATATGGACCCATGAGTACACAAGCTAGAGGTGGTTACTCTTATTTCATTACATTTACTGACGACCTCAGTAGGTATGACTACATCTACCTAATGAAGCACAAGTCAGAATCTTTTGAAATGTTCAAGAGATTTCAAAATGAAGTTGAGAACCAACTTGGCAAGAAAATTAAAGTACTTCGATCCGATCGAGGTGGCGAATATTTGAGCCAAGAGTTTATTGATCATCTTAGAAGTTGTGGGATCGTCTCACAACATACTCCTCCTGGAACCCCACAGTGGAATGGTGTGTCTGAGAGGAGGAATCGAACTCTATTGGATATGGTTCGATCTATGATGAGTCAAACTGATCTTCCACCATCCTTTTGGGGATATGCTTTAGAAGCTACCGCGTTCACACTTAACCGTGTTCCGTCTAAGGCAGTTGAGAAGACACCATATGAGATATGGAAAGGGAAGAGTCTCGATTTGTCTTTTCTCAAAGTTTGGGGATGTAAAGTTTACGTTAAGCAACAAGCTAACGATAAACTATCTGCCAAATCCCTCAAGTGCTTGTTTGTAGGGTACCCCAAGGAAACGAGGGGATACTATGTTTACTGCCCATCTGACAACAAAGTGTTTGTAGTCAGAAGTGGATTCTTTCTAGAAAAGGATTTTGTTTCCAAAAGAAACAGTGGGAGTAAGGTGGATCTCAAAGAAGTTCAAGATCCACAAGGCACTTCAGAGGCACAGACGAAAACTAGAGAAGATCCACAAGATGTTGTGGAAGCTCCTCCAGAAGCACAAGGACCACGAAGGTCTGATAGGACACGTTTTCAGCCACAAAGATATGAATTTTTGGTGACTGAGAACAAGGACGTGTTGCTCATGGAGCGTGGTGAGCCAACCACCTATCAAGAAGCTATCGTGGATCCCAACTCTGAGAAATGGGTTGAAGCCATGAAGGCTGAGATGCAATCTATGTACGACAACGAGGTATGGACCTTAGTCGCTCCACCCGAAGGGGTGAAACCCGTAGGGTGCAAGTGGGTTTTCAAAGAGAAAACAGACATTGATGGCAATGTCAACGTCTTCAAGGCGAGGCTAGTTGCAAAGGGATTTACGCAACGTCATGGTATTGACTATGACGAAACGTTTTCGCCTGTTGCAATGACCAAGTCCATTAGGATCCTCCTTGCCATAGCCGCATATTATGACTATGAGATATGGAAAATGGATGTCAAAACAGCGTTCCTTAATGGAAGGCTGCCCGAGGATGTGTACATGACACAACCCGAGGGGTTTGTATGTCCTGAGGCCCAAGACGTGATATGCAAGCTTCAGAGATCCATTTATGGATTGAAGCAGGCATCGAGGAGTTGGAATCATCGTTTTGATGAAGTAGTCAAAGAGTTTGGCTTCTTACAAAACCCTGATGAACCTCGTGTCTACAAGAAGGTTAGTGGGAGCACAATTGTGTTCTTGGTATTATATGTCGATGACATATTACTCATTGGAAATGATGTTCCAACCTTAGAGATTGTAAAATCCTGGTTGTGAAAATCTTTTTCAATGAAGGACTTAGGAGAAGCTGCCTATATTCTAGGCATTAAGATCTATAGAGATAGATCTCGAAGGCTTCTTGGATTGAGTCAGAGTACGTACTTGGATCAGGCACTGAAGGGTTTCAGTATGCAAGATTCCAAGAAGGGATTCATACCAATGAATCATGGATTGACCTTGAGCAAGAAACAGTGTCCCAAGACACTTGTTGAGCGAGGGCGCATGAGTGGCATCCTTTATGCTTCGGCAATAGGATCCATTATGTTGTGTACTCGACCCGATGTGTCGATTGCCCTGAGCATGACAAGTCGGTTCCAACAAGACCCTGGTGAGTGGTGAGGATCATTGGACCGCTGTCATAAGCATCCTTGAGTACTTAGGAAGAACTAAGGATGAATTCTTGGTTTATGGTGGAACTGATGTGTAATTGGTTAGACAGGTGCCCGTTTTCAAAAACCTACCAAGATGAATTTAAATCGCAGTCTGGATACGCGTGTCTCCTGAACGGTGGCATCGTGAGTTGGAACGGTTCCAAGCAGAGCACGATTGTTGATTCTGCAACAAAGGGTTAGTCGCGTGGAGACGCAGACCGTAAAACTAGTGTCTGAACTATGCTTGGTGGTCACCCTGTGGAGACAGGAAAGACACCAAATGGGACTAGGTCCCCACTGATGTTCCGATAGTGATATATATATACTCAGACGTTATCACCTAGAGATGATGATGTCAAGATATGTAAAGTAGCAGACGAGGATGATGTTGCCGATCCTCTTATGAAATCCCTAGCACGGGTCTTACATGAGCGTCATGTAATGTCAAATGGGGATTAGACACATTAATGGATGTTCCTAGTGTAGGAACAGTTTGATTAATGATTGTACCTAGTGCAAGTGGGAGTCTGTTGGAGATTGTGCCCTAGGGCCAATCAATTTTGTATATGTTTTGAACATATTGATTAATTTATAGAGATAAATTAATGTTGTTATCATATTATTAGCATGTTTACTATGATAGCGTCCTTGATTAATTATGTGATAGTTAATCTAAAGCTGTCCCTGGTCGATTGTTTTCGTGGGAGCGAAAATGAACTAAGACCAACATGACCTCGGTGCATAGAGATGCATGCACTAGATGCTTGAACGAGAGTCATGGTGCAATTATGTAAAGGGTTACAAGTTGCTCGACTGACCCGGAGAGTCCTGCATGGGTTTAGTCATCAGCTTGCCTCTCCTGTACGCCTGTCACGACGCCTTAGACCTGAGGTCATCATTATTTCGGCGTTGCAGTTGTAAGACTTTGGCCTAGTCTAACGTTGCCCGTAGCAGGGTAGCCATAAGGGCTAGGTACGGGTTTGGTTGATTGCCGTGCTGAGGAATGTGGATTGGCCAAAATGAAATTTTGTCCCTAATTAAATGGGAGATATCTAACTGGCGCCCTCGATGAGTCTGTCCAAGGAAAAGAGTGGCCACTCAGTATATTGGGACTTACTCAAGAAGATCGAGAAAGTTGTGGTTTGGATTATGGATGACTTTCCTATGCCTAATCCATGAGCAAGATATCGTAGGACAATAGGGTCTATGACAAGGAGGTACTAAGGTTAAGTCGGTTTTGGTAAAAACGATAACTCACGTGTTTTGGGTAGTCGTGATGGCTTGCTAGAGTCCGCTCACGACTTGTAAGTCATAGAGATGGCTTGCTGCCAACTTCAC